>CAUYPK010041031.1:0-73924 GCA_963574355.1 Loris lydekkerianus
ATAAATTTTCATCAATTGTGTTTTGCCAGGAATTGCAAGTTCCTGTCCTCTGTGTGGGAGGGGCCTGCCGGCCAGCATGGCTGGGCAAGGAAAATATCTACAACAGATTCCATGGTTTTAAATTACACTTCATATACAGCAGTCTGCCAATTTGCTGCCTGTCTCCAGCTGTCTGTCCACACCAATAATCCCCATGTGGAAAAGGTCCAGACCCCCCTTCCTCTCACCTGGTGACTTGGGAGAGGTGGGCTACATGTCAGTCCCATCCACCATCATGCTCCGCCTCCTTATATTAGTATTTCTAAGAAAAATGAAAAGTAGCTTTACATTCTGTTTAACAAAAACCTCTAAAAATAGTGATTCATATATGGGCAGAATTGGATATGAACATTAAGAGAGAGAAATTCCTGGCTTCCTTCTCATTTCCACCTAACCACTGGCCTTTAATGTTGGCAAAAAGATATTGCCAAAGATCTGCCATTCCCTCCTCTTGTCATGTCACTGAGTTTATCTCAGCTGTACCATCTATTGCAGGAGGCTCCCAGCTCCATCTTTGAGAAGTCCTGACTCTGAACTTAGAAAGTTTTTTACATAATAGACCTTTATGGGCCAAACCACCATTGTTTCTGCAGAAAAAAAGTTTTGTCTCTAAATTTCAAAGAGTCAACTTATAACTTGTCTGTCTCCTACAACATAGTCCTTCATAATCACCAGGAAAACTACTAAAGTAATTGTGGTGTTGCAGCTGCTAAGTGATTGTATCTCTTTTTAAGGACAAAGATAACCAGAACAGCCAGTTTTTTAAATTTCAATTCAGTAGCCAGGAGTGTATGAAAAAGTTTATAAGTATATACTACTTTTGTGGCACTTTTTACTGATCATTGTTAACCCAAAGGTAGAGATTGTATCTGACATATTCTTACAGTATCTAACAGTCATGATATACTTTAGGAGACAAATGGAAGAAAAAGTGGGGAGAGACTTTGATACTATTGATCTGTTGTGATCTTTTAGATCAGTGAGGCTCCATTGTGGCGTAATGCCACATGGTGTAGGTATTAAAGATTAAAAATGTCTAGTTGTATTTTTTATTTCATCATTTAAAATTTCTATTTTATAGGCTTTATAATGAACATCATTTAATAATACATTAGTAGACATTTTGTACTTTATAAGTAAATAGGTATACAAAGATACATGCTCAAATCACTTCTTTTGGGACTTCCATCAAATGTGAAATCTGTTTTTTTGATCATGGTCAGAAAAGGACAGTAAAAGCTGTACTATGAGAGGTGTTGCACTTGTGACTCTGAATGGGGAAGGACTGTTCAGATTATTGAGATTCTTTTTCATTGGGTTGTTGTCCCTTTGTTGAAATTAATATGATTCTGGGCAGTGCCTGTGGCTCAAAGGAGTAGGGCGCCAGCCCCATATGCCGGAGGTGGCGGGTTCAAACCCAGCCCTGGCCAAAAACTGCCAAAAAAAAAAGAAAGAAATTAGTATGATTCTGAATAAGCACTGTCAGCACTTGTCAGTTATGGATCTCATGTTAGTAACTTGGTTATTTTTGTTAACTGATTTAATATTCACATTTAGATACAAGAAAGGTGGCTACAGGATAACCTTACTTTAAGAAAAAGAAACGAGGAACTGAAAGAAGTTGAAGAAGAAAGAAAACAACATTTGAAGGAAATGGGACAAATGCAAGTTTTACAAATGAAAAAGTAAGTTTTAAAAAATAGTCTGTAGTCTAAATAAAGGTTTTTATTATTGAAATGTGAAGAATATTAAACATCTGTTTTTAAAAGAATTTAGGTCTCAGTCTAGTATCTTTTGAGACTTATAGGAAGATGTACAGGTTTTGATACAAATATTTTTCATGGCCTTAAGAATTGAATAACTGGAGCAGTAATGTAGAATTGGTAATCACCATGGTGATGAGCAGTAATTATTCACTATTAAACCATGCCGAGTCCCCGGACGTCTACTAACCTGATGCACAGAATGGTAGTCCTGAACATAATGTGTGGCCATGGAACCTGCTTGGGTCAGTCTGTAGCGTTACCAGTGGAGTTTTTGCCAGAGTGATGTGTCAGTGAGCCCAGTTGTAATTTTGTTCCCACCAGAGCATTTTATTTCCTGATGAACTTGATTCTTCCTTTATCTGTTCTTACTGGTACCTCTTGTAGTTGCTGCCTTTCTAGTAAAGCAGAAAAGATTTTGTTCCTACTGTGTCTGCCTTATTATTGCCTTAAGAATTCTTTAAGAACCTGGTTAATGAAAGGGGATTAGTCTGGTCTAAAAGGTTGTACTAGCCTTAGTCCTTAGATACTTAGATTTTTGAACCACTTCAGCTGATAAAACCTAACCTTCTCATTTCTGTAGATTTTTCATTTGGCTTCTTGAATTTTTACAGAAATCTGAATCAAAGAATGCTTAGAAAAACTAAAGAATATAATAAAGTGACGTTTTAAGTTAGTTTATAAAACCTAACAAATAGTTAATCCTGTGTTATTGTAGGTACTCTTGGTGTAGCTATTTAAAATCTCATATATGAAGGAAATCAGACTTTGTAACTGGAAGAGCTTGTTGTCTTCAGCCTCTTCATTTTTTATGCATTAGGCCACTGAGACCCAGAAAAATCACAAAAGAAATGATGGAACTCAGGAATTTGACCCTTCTATCCTAGCTCCCAGACCTCAACTCTTTAATGTCATATATAGCGTTAATGCTTTCTTTGACAAGCTGAGAAAGTAAAGCTTTTAGAAGAAATTTTTAAATGAAATAATTTATTCTTTGTTCTATGACCAAAGTCAGGTATTTTTAAAGTTCCTTCTGTGATAAGTACATAACTATGATTTTTACATTCACTCAACACTACCAGGAACAACTTATCCTTTTCAAATCTTCAATCAGGACATGTCAGCAAAACATAATCAGGACAACTCTGTGAGGATGTTCATAAACTTGAGAGCAATGGTTGGCACATAAAGAGTGTGGTTAATAAGTGATTGGTAAATAAATTAAAAATTTTAAAGCATACTTTGAAATTTGTATACTCTGCCAAATTATCAGAAAAGTTTGGGTATTTTTTTCTTTGTTTTATGAAGTTTTTATAGTTATGAAAGAAATTTTGTTTTCAGAGAGGAGTCAAAATTTTTATAAGTTTTAGTGCAGAAAATTAATAATTTAATTTAGATAAAATCGTATTGTGTCTTGGACATCGTAAGCAAAATGATGCCTAGGCCTATTATTCAAAACTTCTCAGTGTTGGTAGTTGTCCATTCTTAGTTCATAATCAGAAATTTGTGAATTTGTAATTGTAATGACTAAGAATGCATTACTTTGTTTAGTCAGTGTTTAATACCCAGGTACTTTCTCAGTGCTCACGTGAGGTTTTTCTATTTAGCACATGAAAATTAGCTATTCAAGGCCAGGCATGGCAGCTCACACCTATAATTCTAGTACTCTGGGAGGCCAAGGCATGAGGATTGTTTTAGCTTAGGAATTCAAGATCAGCCTGAGCAAGAATAAGACCTTATCTCTACTAAAGTTTGAAAAATTAGCCAGGTGTTATGGGGCAAGCACCTGTAACATCAGCTGCTTGGGAAACTGAGGCAGGAGGATCACTTGAATCCAGGAGTTTGGAGTTGCTGTGTGCTAGGCTGATGCCATGGCACTTTAGCTGGGGACAACAGAATGAGACTGTCTTAAAAAAAAAAATTAGCTATTTATAAATCTATGTGTTACAGAGATTTGGAAGGAAGAGAATTTTCTTTAGTACTGAAAGCTTAAATACAAATCAAGGAGTGCTCACTTCGGCAGCACACATACTAAAATTGGAACAATACAGAGAAAATTAGCATGGCCCCTGCACAAGGATGACATGCAAATTCGTGAAGCGTTCCATATTTTTGTCCACTTAGATTGTTGAGCCAGAGAGACCTTTCCTGGGACTAAACTCTCTGAAGCACTGTTGCTAAAGAACCTCCCTTCTCAGTCTGGCAAGAAGAAATATAACCATTATTTATTGCATTCTCCTGGTTTAGGTACATTGCCTTGAGTAAAAGGACAGTTTAGTACTTTATTATTAATTTTGAAGGAAAACCACCGCAGATTTATTGTTGAAGAGAATTGCTGTTATTCCCCATTTTTCCTGAATGACACAAAACAAAGTTGTCAGAATTTTGGACGAGTTTTTTTGGTCCCTACCCATCCTGTCCCTAATCTGCGCATCAACACTGCTTTGGGAAAACATTGAATGTGTATGTTGTGGAGCTGGACTTGGGAAGCTGGATGAGATTGTGCTTATTACTGGAAACAGGGAACACCAATTTAATTGGTGAAATCAGGTAGTAGGTTTTCTATGCTAACTCTGACAGAACTCACGTTTGTATATTTGTAATCTTATAATGGGGAAAATGTGTATAAAGGTGTTTTAATATGTATGTAGTTTTCCAATAAATCTTGATGCCTTGACAGGGGAAAAAAAACTACAAATCAAGGAGAGACTCTTATCATATACTGATTGCTGTAGAGAATGAGACCTATCTATTTAAAGAGATCTCTGAGTTTTCCTCCTAAAAAGTTGTCCTTATTTGTCTTTTTCCCTTTTATAGTGAGCATCAAAAGTTGGAAGAGAACATAGAAAATATAAAAAGAAATCACAGTTTGGCATTAGGACGACAGAAGGGTTATGAGGAAGAAATTATTCATTTTAAGAGAGAACTTCGAGAACCTCAATTTCGTGATGCTGAGGAAAAGTATAGAGAAATGATGATTGTTATGAGAACAACAGAGCTTGTGAACAAGGATCTGGACATTTATTATAAGACCCTTGACCAGTAAGTACTATGTAGGAGATTTTGTTCCTATTGTAATATCAACTAGCATATATAAGTCATCTTTCCCCCTGTTTTTTCTTTTCAACTGTGATATTTCATATATAGCATAGACTGGAAAAATCAATGCATGTATACACACGTGTGCTAACTTAAATTATGAAATTAAATATCAACCAAATGATACCCACTGTTTTTTTAGAGAAAACATGAAACATTTAAAAAATAGGCTATATGTGATAGTTAAAAGCCTCGATAAATTCTGAATGCTCAATATAATAGATAATATTCTTTGACTATAATGAAATAAAATTAACATTTAATAGCAAAATAATAGCCTACATTTCTAAATAAACTAACCACTACTAAATTACCTTTGGGTTTAAAAGGAAACCAAAAAGGATATTAAGAATACTTGGGCGTGAAATGACAAAATAGTAATTAGGAAAAATTTGTGGCTCACAGCTAAAAAAGTATTTAGATATAAACTTTTAACTTTATATACATTTATATGGAGACTGGAAATGTTAAATACTTAGCTGGCTTACTTTTTATCTCAAGAAAATAGAAAAGCAACAAATCAAAACCCAAAGAATTTAAAAGAATGTTGTGGTCAGGCCCAGTGGCTCATACCTATAATCCTGGCACTTTGGGGGGCTGAGGCAGGAGGATGGTTTGAAACCAGCTTGAGCAACAGTAAGACAAAAAAAAGTCTCTGTCTTTTGTCACTGTCTCAATTAGCTGGGCATTGTGGCAGGAACCTATAGTGCCAGCTACTCAGAAGGCTGAGGCAAGAGAATCACTTGAGCCCAAAAATTTGAGGTTGCAGTGAGCTGTGATGACACCACTGCACTCTAGCCTGGGTAACAAAGTAAGACCCTGTCTCAACAACAAAAAAAAGGATTGAGAAAAATAAAGATTAAAAACATAAATCAAGAAAACATAGATATTTTCAAAAACCAATGAAAACTAAAAGCTGTGTCTTTGAAAAGATGGATTAGCTAGAGCTCCTTAATAGGACTTGCCAATGAGGGAAAAAGAGCGAAAATATGTAAATAAAATATAGAACTAAAAATATTACTGATATCAAATAATTTAAAAATAATAACGCTGGAGCATATGAATAACTCTGGCATTTAATTTGGAAACCTAGATGAAATTGATAAATTCCTAGATATAAATTCCAAAATTGGCTTAAGGAATAGAAAACTTGAAAAGATCAATAAGTATTAACTAAACTAAAGCCTCCAAAACTTCATGGGCCCTACTTCCTCTTTTCCCAGGGAAACAGTGTCTCTCATCCCTGAGTGGAAGTGATGGTGCTGTCATCCTGGCAGAGAGTGCAGGATTCCATGGGCATGTGCAATGCCCCATCCTTCTGCATATTTTGATCAGTCCAAGGATGCACAGTTGTGCCTGGCATCCTTTGGAGGACTAAGAGAGTTTCTCACCTTCTGATAGAAAAGAATCAGGTAGAACCAAAGAACCTGGAGTTACCAGGGCCACATTTGTCCTCACTGCAGACAGAATAAAGTGGAAAAGCAGAGCTAGGAAAGAATCAAAAAATTAATAGATCTGGTGACCAATTTGGGACCCCTAGATCCCACCATGCCTGCAACCTTCTCCATGTTTTAGAACTCTTATTCCTGACACCAAATAAATATTCCTTTTTGCTTAAAAAAAAAAGTTATGAAGTTAAGTGATAAAGCATATTAATATTAAGGAGTATTCGTGATATCAGCTCTTCCTGGCCAATCTGAGAACTCTTATCATTATCATTAACGGGCATCTACTTAGATGGCTCTTTCCTTATCTCAACCTTCTATCATACCTATTCCCTATAGTCAGTGATAAATATTTTGCTTCCTCTGCTTTTTAAAAAAGTTTTATCATATGTATATTGTTTTGTAAGCTTTTTAGAAATGGTATCACATTCTGGGTACTCTGCTAGGATTTGCTTTTTTGTTTCATTTGATTTTTACATATCCATATTGCTTATAGTACATTGTAGTTCATTCATTTTCATTTATGTACAGAAGTCTATTATGAGAATACACCACAGAGTATCCATTCTCTCACAGTTGGACATTTGGGGTTTTTTCCAGGTCTTTACTGATATAAACCTTGCTGCTATAAAAACCCATTGTGGAAATGGGTTTCAGTATATACTCATTTTTATAAAATAATACTGTTTTCCAAACATGGTTCTAATTTATACCACTAGAAGTATATAAGATTTTTTAAAATGCATCCTGACATTGGTTTTGTAAAATTCTTAATTTTTGCCAATCTAATGGTTTTATGATAAATTATCATGATCTTCATTTGCAGTCCCCTTATTTCTAGTGATTGATAACATCTTTTTGTGTTTATAATCACGTTTCCTCATTTATGAAATATTTGGGGTTTTTACCCATTTTTTAAGTATTGGTCTTTTTTTATTAATGTATAGATGTTCTTTATCTCTTGCAGTTTAATTCTTTTCTAGGTATATGTATTACAAATATCTCTTCTTATGCTTATCTTTTTCTAAGACAGAGTCTCTCTCTGTCTTAGAAAGTGGAGTCATCATGGCCTAGAGTACAGTGGAGTCATCATGGCCTACAGCAACCTCAAACTCCTGGGCTCAGGTGATCCTCCTGCTTTAGCCTTCTTAGTAGCTGGGACTACAGGTGTCCACCACAATGTTCAGTTAATTTTTCAACTTTTTGTGAAGATTGGGTTTCACTTTTGTCTTGAACTTCTGAACTCAAGCAGTTCTTCTGCCTCAGCTTCCCAAAGTGCTAGGATTATAGGTGTGAGCCACAGCACCCAGCCTTAATCTTTTTATTTAGTGGCTATTGATGATAGTTGATTTTAAGGTAGTTGTGCTACCCGTGAGCAATAGTCCTTGTTCCTTGTTATTTGGAGACAAAGAATTAAAACCAAAACCAAAACAGCAGAGCAAGGCAAAAGTTCATTAAGCAAATTTATCTCCCCTTGGGAAGATTTGCACCCACACCAGTGCCTAGTCTACTCTTCAAAGCAATCTTGGAACTCTTTCTGGAATAGCCATCAAAGCTGTCATCTTACAGCACACAAAAACACACAGCAACAATAACAAATGATACACATCAATATGAACACAGCTGTGAGACACTAATATGTCAAGGTTATGAAACCTTACCAAGTACACAGTGCTGCCAACATAAGCACACAATGGCAAGTTTGTGAACTTAATAGTGAGATCTTGTACAGCAACAGCTATGATGATCATTCCAGAAAAAGAGTTCCAAAATTGCTTTGAAGTATAGTCTAGGTGTCGGTGTAGGTGCATAGCTCCCCAAGGGGAGTACTTGGAAGGTAACCATAGTGATATTCAGCAATGAGGTATGTAGCACTTTTTCTAGGATGAATTAAAAAACTTGTCAGACCTTACAAATACATCAACTTCAAATTCCTGGTTAATGAGAAGTGCCATAAACTTGTCACAAGTGAATATGGGCAGATTCTTTACCCAGTGCTGCCCTTGGATAAGTCATCCATGCATTCAGACCACACGTGGCCAGTAATTCGATATAATCCTTCAAGTCATGAGAATTTAGACCAAGTTGGTAAAGAGAAGGAAGGCAGTGAACACCAGGGGAAAATGGCAAAGCTTGGAAAGCAATCAAAGCAATCTTGGATTGCCTAGATTAGAGTTTAGCGTTTCAGAATTTTGATTTGCTTTAGATGATAGAAAGAAGAGGTTATGCCAAAGATACTGTTGGTTTGATTTTTTTAAAAAGATGGTATTTATGCAGCAAAACTTGTGAAAAAAGAGCTTTTCAATGATGCTGAGAATTTGATTGGGTACAGACAGAGAAGCATGAGTTTGAGCAGGCATCTAATCAGTTTTCTTGTTGGGCTGCATTCCTGCTTTCAGACAGAGTATATATAAATGGAATATCTTTTTTTTTTTTCTTTTAAGAGACAGAGTCTCACTCTGTCGCCCTCAGTAGAGAGCCACGGCTTCACAGCTCACAGCAACCTCCAGCTCTTGGGCTTAGGCAATTCTCTTGCCTCAGCCTCCCAAGTAGCTGGGACTACAAGCGCCCACCACAACACCTGGCTATATTTTTGTTGTTGCAGTTTGGCCGGGGCTGGGTTCGAACCTGCCACTCTCGGTATATGGGGCCGGCGCCCTACCCACTGAGCCACAGGCATCACCCTGGAATATCTAATGTTTCATATGCAATGACAAAACTTCCTGAAAAAGTACCATATTATATTCTGCAGAAATCAGTCTAGCATTAAGTTATTTTCATGAGTGAGGAATAATTTATAAAGATTTGGTACTGGATAATATATTACTGGACTCTGAAGGGCACATTATACTCAGTGACTATGACATGTTTATAGGATTACAGAGAAGATTATAGGGCTGGGCAGGGTAGCTCACTCCTATAATCCCAGCACTCTGGGAGGCTGAGGCGAGCACATTGCCTGAACTGAACGAGTTTGAGACCAGCCTGAGCTACAGCAAGAGGTCGTCTCTAAAAATACCCAGATGTTGTGGTGGACGCCTGTAGTCCCAGCTACTCTGAAGGCTGAGACAAGAGAATTGCTTGAGTACAAGAGTCTGAGGTTGCTTTGAGCTATGATGCCATGATGCTCTACAGGTTTGACCAAAGTGAGACTCTGTCTCAAGAAAAAAAAAAAAAAAAGAGAGAGATGATTATGGTTTCAGTGATGACTGGTGAGTTTTTGGTGTTTGAGATGACAGGGAGCTTTTCATTTGATATTGTTGGGAGCACTGATAACCCTGATCAGAACACAGAGGATTCTCTTCCAAGTTATTTTAGAAAAACAAATTTACATACCATGTTCTCTATAAAAGCTGCATGTATCTCGAGTATTCTCAATGAGAATCCAGAGGAAGAATTAGGTTGTAATCCTCAAACAGGATTTGCTGAATTTCAGGGACACCCATTCTTCTGAAATGTTGATTGAGATATGATGTAGCAAGAAGCAGGTGGTACCTCCCTTTAAACCGAGTATCTATGGTGAATTTGGTTTGGACTCCTTTGATTCTCAAAGTAGGGAATATCTTTGGGAATTTGGTTTGGACTACTTTGATTCTCAATTGGTAAACAGTTGAATTTTATACATTTTGGGCAGACAAGAATTATAGGTAAAGTCATAAATGAACATATGGAAGGCATACTATGTGGTACAAAAGACCCAGCATACACTTGAATGGAAAATTGCTCAAAAAAGGAAAAAATAGAACTGTGCAGAAAAATACAATAATAATAATTTTATTTCTTACTGGAGAGTGAATCTCACAGTTGCTTTTTGTGATCTGATTTAAATAATGAGGCACTCATTATGAAACTTGTAAGCATTCATTCCATGTATTCTGTGGATGAAGAATGTATATTTTTCCATATAATTTAGTATATAGGAAAATAATTTATTTTCTAAGTAGAGTGTATTAACTATGCTCATTTTCCCCCCATAATCATATTATCTTATGGACCTTGTTTATGGAAACTTATTTTTTTTTTGGAGACAGCGTCACTTTTTGTTACCCTTCATAGAGTGCCATGGCATCATAGCTCATAGCAACCTCAAACTCTTGGGCTCAAGTGATCCTCTTGCCTCAGCCTCCCAGGTAGCTGGGACTGTAGGTGCCCACCACAGTGCCTGGCTATTTTTTTAGAGACAAGGTCTCACTCTTGCTTAGACTGGTCTCAAACTCCCGAGCTCAGGCGATCTATTGGCCTTGGCTAGGCCAAGTGCTAGGATTACAGGCTGAGCCACCTTGCCTGGCTATGGAGTCTTTAATAAAGTAAATATGAACTTAAAAAAAAGAAATCCTTTCCTACTCCTATATTTTCTTCTAAAAGTTTTAAGTTTTGCTTTTCACATTTTAGTATTTAATTCTAGGTTGATTTGTTTTTCCCTTATGAATAACCAGCTGTTCTGACTCTGTTTATGGAGCAGTCAGTCCTTGTCTCAGTGATCTACAGTGTCATTTCTGTCACATACCAGAATTCCATTAGGGCATGGGTTGGTTGTAGGTTCTGTTCTACTTCATTGGTCACTTTGTTTCTGTGCTATTAGCCCCACTGTCTTAATTACTACAGCTGTATAGTCTGCATATAGGAGAATTATCTTTACCCAATATATCTGTCTTTTAACTGGTGAATTTAGTCCTTTCATATTCATTAAGAAAATAACCCCAAGTTCAATTCCTGCAGCAGATTACACACTGAGCATTCTGATTTTCAGTTCCATCTTTGTTTCTGTCATATAAAAATTTTTCATTCTTTTCTTGGGAGCCCAGCTATGACTTTAAAAGAATTTTTGTTATAAATCCATCTGGCAGTTCTCATTGTTTGTGGCAGAATAATCAGTTACCTTAGATTTTGTTTGTTATTGTTTTTTCTGGAATGGAAAGTATTCTCCGCAACACTAACAGAACTACACAGAGAAGGTGTCTTTTAAGGATTCAGATAGAGCAGTGTTTTTCAACCTTCTTTATCTCATGGCACACTTGAACCTACAGTTAAACTTCTACAGCACACTTAAATTACGTTAATTAAAAAAAAAAGTTAAGAAAAAATATATTTATTGTGCTTTGAATTTCTTTTGAATATAATTTTAATGATCTTTAAAATTTTTCACAACACACTGGTTGAAATAGAGCATAGTCAGATAGAGTGTAGTCCATAGACTAACCTCAGCAGTGGCATTCAGACCACCAGGTTCAGGAGGACAGGAGAACTCCAGTTTCAGTATGAGGATTCTTAGTTAATGATAACAAAGGTGGCCCCAGAATTGCCTAGACATAACTTTGGCATGTGTAGGTTTGGAGTAGTACATAATCATTTAAGACAAGTCAGATCCATTTACTGTGAAATATTGGGAATGAGCCAATTATTTTAATATGTTATTTGAAAAAATAAATCTTACTAAGATTTTTGGTGGATTAAGTTTGACTTTTAAAACAATTCTTTGAGGGTTACTCCACGTACATATTTCATTGTGAGCAGATAGGTTAATAACATTACAGTGTTCCAGGGCCCAGAAAGGCTCGTGGAATTGTATGTCTGCATCAAATGGAACTTTTGTTTTTTAACCTCCTTGAATGTTGACATCTTTTCTAGATATTAGATCCAACAGTTTAAAATGATTTGTTAGGCTGGGAATTTAAGGTTTTGAAACAAGAACACAATCAAAACTTATTATTAAAGAAACCTTAACCAGTAGACTACACACACACATATTTGGCCTTCTTTTTCCCTTTAATTATCCTTTTCATCTTCTCAGGTCCCTCACTTACCTCTAGGAGGTTTTTGAGGTTTTTTTAGTTCTTTAGTAACAAACACTATGTATCCAATAGACTTATTAAACATTTGTTAAGGCATGGGAAATCTAGTACCTGCTGGGATCTGGACATTCATTGTAGGTTTATTTGAAGAGACACAAATCAAAACAGATTTGTATCAGTAAAAGTCTGCAATATGGAATAAGATCAATTGGTTGTGATAAAAAAATAAAAATAGGTATTACAAAGTAGGATGGTGTATCTCTGGAAACTGCCTCAATTTAAATCCTGACTGATGATATTTAACAAATTATTTAAAAACCCTGACCCAAGGGTGACAAGTGAGACTATTTGTTTTTTGGGGGTTTTTTCTGTTGTTTTTTTTTTTTGAGACAGTCTCAACCTGTCACCGTGGTGAGAGTGCTGTGGGCGTCTTGGCTCATGGCAATCTTCAACTGTTGGGCTCAAGTGATCCTCTTGCCTCAGTTTTTCTATTTTTAGTAGAGATGGGAGTCTTGCTTTGCTCAGGCTGGTCTCAAACTTGTAAGCTCAAGCAATCCACCTGCCTCGGCTTCCCAGAGTGCTAGGATTACAGGTGTGAGCCACCATGTCTGGCCAGCAATCCATTTATTTCTTCTTGTTGATGTTGAACGAAACAAAACATTCTGGGACGTGGTGTCTGGTATTTCACCTACAGTGGCGGTTTCCCAGATCCTCCCAATGGTGTTCTATGGGGACTCACTGTACCATGTCTTCCAGGGTAACAGACTATCCCACTTGTGGTAACTGGCTACTTATATATGTCCATCTCCTTTCCCTGGACTGTGAGCTCATCCAGGACAAGGGCCAGGTTTGACCCTCTGTTCTATACCAGCCAAAACAGTTTGGAGTCTCATGTGTGCTGGAATAAATGAACGAATCAACCAAAAAAAATAATAAACACCCTGAGATTTAGTTTCCTCATCTATAAAATGGAATTTTAAAAAATCCATAGTAGCATTCAATACAGAGTCAGTTATAAGGAAAACTCAGAGGTGATTTAGTTTAGCTTTGTCATTTCTATTTTTTAAGTCCTTAAACTTGCTGTTCTTTAATAGCACTTGCTGTTCTAAATAGCATTGTTAAGAAAATGTAAGTTTCTGTCATTCCTATTTAAATTTAGAGATTAAATTTCCTGAGGTTGGAGCTGTGCAGGAGAGACACTGAGTTAAATACTCACTATGAGATAGCCATAATCTAATTTAATTATTTCATCTAACTCTATAAAGGGCAAGTATTTACCTTAGAGATTAAGCAGCCTGCCCAAGATTACCCAGCTAATGGTAAAGATAAAATTAGATATCAGAACCAAAGCCTTCCTTTCCCAGTGTGACATGCTGCTGCCATAGTGGCCTTTTTTTAATCTTTAAAAAACTAATATAACTCCTTAGGTGTATATGTAGATAATATATATTGTCACATATGGATTTTGTTCAGTGAATATTTGAGTGCTTATGTGCTTAATACTGTTCTCGATAGTAAGTAGATATGAATGAAGAAACGGAATTAAGAAATAAAATTGATAAGAAAATAGCACGTTATCGTGGGTACTACAATAAAAATGAACAATGTGAGAGTAACTGAGGGCCTAATCTAGGCCTTTTCTAAGGCTAGACCTTTTCTGAGCATGTGACATGTATGCCAACATCTGATTGGTGAAAGGGGGCAAGATATGGAAAAAGCAGAGGTGTAGGCATTTGGTTAGATCACACAGGGGCCACAAGGCCAGTGAGAACAGGAGATATTCATGGAACAGGAAGAAGGCAAGCATGGCTAGAACACAGAGATAAATGGTTCCCAGAATATGTCATGTCTTACAGCTTTGGCAAACATTCTGATTATTGTAACTGCTTTGGGCAGTCACTGGAGGATTTGAAGCAGGGAAGTAACATAACCTAAGTTAAAGTTTAAGAAATTGCACTGGCTGCTATGTGGAGATTGGATTGTAAAGGGCAGGAGTGGAGGCAAGGAGACCAGTGAAGAGGCTGTTGTAACCCAGGAAATGGTAGTGGATTGGACTAGGATGGTAGCAGTAGAAATAGAGAGAAGTAGACGGATTTAGGATTTGTTCTGGAATTAAAGTTGGCAGGCCTTGCTTCTGCATTGAGAGTGGGGGAGGAAAAGGAAAGAAAAGAATCAAAGATTACTCCTACATATTTTTACTTGAGCAACAGGATATTGGGAGAACAAGTTGCCATTCTTTGAAAAGGGTAGGATTGGGGAGGGAAAATCGTTAGTTCTATGTTGGAGTCCCAGTAGATTTCCAAATAGAGGTTTCAAGCAGGCAGTTGGCTGAATAATCTAGAGTCTTAGGGTTCAGGGGAGAAGTACAAATTTGGGAATCATCAGCATATACGTGGCATTTAAAACCAT
Source organism: Loris lydekkerianus (assembly GCA_963574355.1). Taxonomy (NCBI): domain Eukaryota; kingdom Metazoa; phylum Chordata; class Mammalia; order Primates; family Lorisidae; genus Loris; species Loris lydekkerianus. The sequence continues at coordinate 14,548 of CAUYPK010041031.1, forward strand.
GGGATGAGATTACATATGGAACGATAGTAGATAGAGAAAGAAAAGGTCACAACAATCATTTTGTTTACAAATCCAATAAACAGCTGATGAGGTGAGAAAATATTTCAAGAATCTAATGCTATTGGGAGCTCAAATGAAATGAAGACTAAGAAATGACCCTTGGATTTGGCAAATTCGAGGTTTTTAATGACTTTGGGGAGCAGTCATTGGCACAGTTGGAATTGACACCTGGTTGAAGTTGGGTGAGGAGAGAATGGGTGAGAGAAATGGATACAATGAGTATAGATAGTTCTAAAAATTTCTGCTGTGAAGAACAAAAAATGGGTTCATAACTAGAGGGGACTGAGGAGCCAAGTTAGGTAGGTTGGTTTTTGCTTTAAATTTTACTGGCAAGTATTTTGCTGCAAATTCAGCTCTTCTTTCTTTTAGTACCTGACCTACAGAAACTTGGGTTTCATATGTCTTAATATTAACTGAAAACTATACCTAGGAGCCTTCCAGCTTTCCCTGCATATCTTGAGAGCCAGTCATAACAGGAACAGGAGGAATTCCCACAATAAGGTACATGTTACTTCGATAATCCCTGCTCTGTTCCTCTCTTGTCAGGCTCTGGGGAAACAGGATTATCACTCCTGGTCCCTCTTCCAAACTGCTGGCAGTCTGATGGTGGAGACCTTGGCTCCAGTCTGTATTTGGCCTGGGCCTTGAATAAGGGAGGAAGAGCATTTCACCAGAAAAAAGGGCCCCAATAACAGAGCAGGGTGGGGACCTATGTGGGGGCTTAACGGAGCCAGCCAGTGGTGGGCAGAGGTGGGGAGATACAGGGGTTATTTCCAACAATTTTAACTTGCTTAAGGAACAAAACCAGGCTGTTTACTTAGTTCCTTACCTGGTAATCAGATGATTCTTCTAAATGAAAAGAAAAGAAGTAGTACAAATTTCCCAAAATTGGGTCTTTGTGGGCTTATGCTTGCAAACAGTAGCCTTTTCAAGGTGTATACTGTGAGCCCTAAATTTGCCTTCTCACTCAGAAGAAAGGTCCAAAATTTCCCTCATTGTTTCACCTCTTAGAATAAAGCATGCAGTCAGTGTAATTGTTACATTCAGCTATCTATTTAAGGTAACACAGGAAATTAGCAGTGCATTTTCAAGAAAAGCTGATTACCATCTATAATTAGTAATCATCTAAAAACATCAGTTAGTATGAGCATTGGCAGTGGTCAGAGACACAGTAGATGAAAAAGGGGGAAAACATCCATCGTTGAAAATATATTACTCCATACTGGTAGAATACATTACTGGTAGAATACGTCAATTTAAATTATTTTGGAATTTATCACTCAAGATACAGTGTTCTATCCTCTACCCAAAATGTTCTACTCTCATTTTTTCCCAGATGTGGAATGTTGCATATTAAGTCATTCTTCTTCTGCGACTAAGTGGAAACAGGTAGCTTACAGTTTCACATTCAAGGCAAACAGCTTTCTGTGAGGCTGCTGTTGGCCTTGTGAGGCTGCTCAGAGCCTGGGTCACTGCATTTAAGGGGAGCTTCAGATGAAGGCTTTATTCAGGGCTCTCCCGAAAGCCACTATCTTCATCCGGACCATGGATTCAGTAAGGTTTCCCATCAGTAGTTTCTTTATCGAGAGGGTAGGTTACAAAACCTAAATATAGCCAGTGGTACTTCACACCAGCTGCAGGTTTTGTTTTTAAGCAAGGGTTTATCTTGCTGTAGTGGTTGAATCATTGCCTGAATTTTAAAAGCTGATGTTTAAGGATTTTAGGAAATTTGTTTAATAGTTTTAAAGGCTCTTATCTAGAAAAAAAGGTCACTTTTAAAAGTATAATTCAAGTTTGGCCAATTAGAGATTTTGAGTTTTACTACATGATAAAAGTCGTTGTTAGTTTGGAAAGTGATACTCAGTGGAATATACCATTTCCCTTATGCAGGAGAGCTTCTGTTAGCCCAAATGTAGGGAGATAAGAAGTTCCATAGTGATAAGTAGGGTGGAGTATCCAATGTAATAATGGATAATAATGGTCACAGCCAACTTTTCAGCAAGTTTGGTACAGTTTTGGGTTATTTTATTTTTTTGAGACAGAGTCTCACTATGTTGCCCTCCATAGAGTGCTATGGCATTACAGCTCACAACAACCTCAAACTCTTGGGCTTAAGCGATTCTCTTGCTTCAGCCTCCCAGTAGCTGGGATTACAGGCACCCACCACAACATCTGGCTATTTTTTTGTTGTAGTTGTAGTTGTTTGGCAGGGCTGGGCCGGGTTTGAACCCACCAGCCCCAGTGTATGTGGACGGCACCCTGGCCGCTGTGGTACAGATGCTGAGCTGGTACGTTTTAAATATAATAGTGAGGATGATACGTGTATAGTGTTAAAAAATGTTTTTTGGGGCTCAGTGCCTGTGGCACAGTGGTTACAGCACCAGCCACATACACTGAGGCTGGCAGGTTTGAACCTGGCCTGGGCCAGCTAAACAACAATGACGACTGCAACAAAAAATAGCTAGGCATTGTGGCAGGTGCCTATAGTCCCAGCTACTTGGGAGGCTGAGGCAAGAGAATCGCTTAAGCCCAAGAGTTGGAGGGTGCTGTGAGCTGCGATGCCACAGTACTCTACCAAGGGTGACACAGTTATACTCTGTCTCAAAAAAAAAAAAAGGAAAAGAAAATGTCTTTTGGGCCAAACATGGTGGCTCACTCCTATAATCCTCGCAGTCTGGGAGGCTAAGGATTGCTTGAGGTTAGGAGTTCTATACCAGCCTGAGCAAGAGCAAGACCTTGTCTCTAAAAATAGCTGGGTATTGTGGTGGGCACCGATAGCCCCAGCTACTCAGGATGCGGAGGCAAGAGAATCACTTAAGCCCAAGAGTTTGATGTTGCTGTGAGCTATGATGTTATTGTACTCTACCAAGGGTGTCAAATTGAGACTCTGTTTAAAAAAAAAAAAAAAAAGTCTTTTGTAGTTATAATCTTTACTGCTTTTTTCCCCAGCTTAATTTTCATTAACAGTTTTTACCATACTTCTAAACTAGGAAGTAGTATAAAAAGCATACTTGTATTTGGCCTTTGCAATAAATGTTTTATTCAGTGAAATAGCTTGAGACTATGGGGGAAACTAGTTCAAAATTTGACATTTTATGTGCACTTCTAATTTTAAGAATCACTTCAGTTTTCCACATGGTAACTAATCTTCCTCAGTAGGTTGAATGGGGAAAAGGCAAGAGCTGGGAAGATCTTCTCCCAGAAGGTGAGATGTTCTGTGCTAGTGACTAAGTCTTGAAAAGGTTAGAAAAATGGCCCTGAAAGCATCAAGAACCCTGAACTTCTGATGCTGTTACATTTGTGACATCAAGCTGGAACCTGATATTTGCTCAGGAAGAAAGTAATTCAGAGGCTTACAGAAGCTTTTAATTAAAGGCCCAAATGTGGGAGGCAGTTGGATAGCTCAGAACCAAAAGGAAAATCATCTAATTGATGAGCAGAAGCCATGGTGCCAAGAGGTGCTGAAGGACAGTTCAGTGTGTCTGACCTGTGAAGGAGGTGTCCAGGCAAAGGAGGAAGAGGAAGTAACATGGATGGAAGCAGCTCCACACACTGCACTGAACCATGGCTGGTTGAGTTTTTTGTTTGTTTGTTTGTTTGTTTAGTTTTTTGAACCAGGTTAAGTTGAATGCATTTGTTAGGTCCCTCTTACAAATGTGTCCTGCCCCCAAAAGGTGTGTTACTCACTGTGACTCCCCCACTTCCTGCCCCCATTTCTTCTCTGTACTCTTCCCTTCCCTCACCCCACCCCTACCATGTACTAGGTCATCAGTTGTCCTCATATCAGAATTGAGCACATAGGATTCTTGCCTCTCCATTCTCGTGATGCTTTGCTAAGAAGGTGTCCAGGCAAAGAAGGAAGAGGAGCATGGTGGAAGCAGCTCCACGTGCTACACTGAATCATGGCTTTTCTTTTAAATAGGTTTTTTTGTTGTTGTTAAGCAGGTTTAGGTTCATAGTAAAATTGAGCAGAAAATGCCTAGGGTTTTCATATACCCCTCCCCCCAACACATATACAGCCTCCCCGATGTCAGTATCCTGCAGCAGATTAGTGTGTTTGTTAAAAATAAATATACTCCTTCATGGACACATCCTCTCCCCCAAAGTCCATAGTTTACATACAGTTCACTCTGGGTGTTGGTTTTGACAAATGTTTAATGACGTGTATCCACCATTATAGTATCATATAAAATAGCTTCACGGGCACGTCTTTTTGTTCATTCTAGCCTTGTGATATACCTCCTTTCAAACAGGAAATAATGTTTCACTGGCACAAATCACCTGTGAGGATCACATCCTAAGACTTTTCATAGATAACTAGAAATATAAGTACCACCAAAGACATCATTTTCCTCATAAAATACAATAGATTGTTAGTGAAATTTTTAGGAAATCTTTCAGACTCTTCATGAGTATTTTTTTTTCTTTCTTTTTTAATGCCATAGGAGATATTTTGATCTTCATGAGGATTTAAATATAAGAGTAATTTATAAACTATTATTTTCTTAGATCTCAGAAGCTTCTGAAAGCTCACCGTCTTTTGGGAACCAATTTTTCACAAAAAGGTGAAAACCACTTCACATGAGTTAGTACGTGCTTTTACCTGAGAGACACGCACCGCTCCAGGCAGGTGGTGGGGCTGAAGCTAAAGCACTAGCAATGTTGGAACCTTGCTTGTAATGGTTTCCAGTCCATGAAATATAAAGTCTTTTCCTCAGCAGAAGGTCATAGACTTTCAAGGTCATTCTTTACAGCATTTAATGTTAACTGCTTGTAAAATCGGGGTGCTAAAGGTATGTTAAGTTAATTGGGTCACTATATGTCAGTCAACAGTCAGCTCCTACAGGGTTCCTGCCCAGTGCCATTTCAGAGCTGCTTTCCCCACCCCCATACTTCTGCCAGGTTAATCTTCCTTAACATAGTGGTCCCTCTTCCCTTCCAATTTTAGGAAAGATTTCCATATGCGGCCTTTCCCATTTTACTGCCGTGTTTTTTTTTGTTTGTTTGTTTTTGAGACAGGTTCTCTTTTGCCTGGGGTAGAGTGCCATGGTGTCATCATAGTCTCTGTAACCTCAAACCCCTGGGCTCAAGTGATCCTCCTGCCGCAGCCTCTTTTAAATAGCTGGGACTATAGGCATGCACCACCCCACCTGGATAATTTTTCGTTTTTATTTTATTTTTATTTTTTTGAGACAGTCTCACTTTGTCATTCTGGGCAGAGTGTCATGGTATCACAGCTCATAGCAACCTCAAACTCTTAGGCTGAAGTTATCCTCTTGCCTCAGCTTCCCGAATAGTTGGGACTACAGGTGTTCACCACAACACCTGGATTTTTTGTTTGTTTGTTTGTTTTTGAGACAGCATCTCGCTCTTGCTCAGGCTGGTCTGGCAACTTGTAAGCTCAAGCTTCCCAAAGTGCTAGTTTTTCATTTTTCGTAGAGATGGGGTCTCACTCGCTATGTTGCGTAGGCTGGCCTTAAGCAGCCCCCCAAGCTTGGTTTTCCAAAGTGCTGGGATTATAGGCATGAGCCACTACGCCCAGCCCCCATTTCATCTTTTACTATGTCCTAACCAAACGGAACAATTTTATTCTCTTAAGACACCTCACATTTTCCTATGCTTTTTCTCCTCAGAATGTTACCTTAATGAAGTCCTTCCCAAACAGATGTAATTTTTCCTTCCTTGGTGCTCCTTAATATTTTGTACCACTTATACTATGAGCAACCTAATCCCATTCCGTCTTATATTTCAGATATTTGGGCCTCCCCATTCTCCATGACTATGTAAAGCACAGAACAAACTTCAAGGTAGACTTAGGTTCATTTTCATGAAAATGTCTTTTATTCAACACTTAAGAATTATTACATTGATGACATATTTTCATTTCCCTCACCATACCATCACATACAATATACATAAATACTATATTTTTTTTACATGAGTGATATTGCAGGGTAGGTATCTTTTTTTCTATTTAACATATGAATGCTAGCTGCGCCTGTAGCTCAGTGGGTAGGATGCCGGCCACATACACCTAGGCTGGTGGGTTCGAACCCTGCCCAGGCCAGCTAAAACAATGGCATCCGCACCACCAACAACAAAAAATAGCTGAGTGTTGTGGTGGGCACCTGTAGTCCCAGCTACTTGGGAGGCTGAGGCAAGAGAATCGCTTAAGCCCAAGAGTTTGAGGTTGCTGTGAGCTATGACGGTAACGGCACTGTACCCAGGACAACAGCTTGAGACTGTCTCAAAAAAAAAAATGTGAATGCAAATCTTGCATGTTAATTTGTGTAAACATCTCATTTCAAATGGCTATACAACATTCTAGAACAGATGTTACCTACCTTGACCATTCATAAACGTATCAGGAAGCTTTTAAATGCTTCTACAGCTAATGCTGCAATATATGTCTTTGTATATAGTGCAGATCAGATAGCTTCTTTCTGATAGAAATGGAGTTGCTGGGTGAGAGGTTGTATACATTTTTAACTTGTTAGTACCTATTGCCTTCCAAAAACATTTATAAAGTATATGTTTCCACCAGTAGTTTATGAAACTGTCTATTTCTGTGTCCATATTTTGTTACTGGCCATTTTAATTTTTTGTCCATCTGTTGCACAAAAAATGTTCTCACTTTATCATTTCCCTGTTTACTAGTGAGTTTAAAAGTCCTTTCATATGTTGGTTATTTGTATCTCTAAGAATTGCCTATTCGTATCTTTTTGCCAAATTTTCTCCTAGGTGTCATTTTTCTTGATTTTATCACTTTTTCATAGATTCTAGATACTAATCCTTTTCACATACACGTACTTATTCCTAGTTTATCATTTGTCCTTTAACTTACTTCATAGTATCATTTATGACTTTTAATCTTAAGTAGTCAAATCTTTAGTCTTTTTATTTATGGCTCCTTAATTCTGTGCCTTGATTAGGAAAGCCTTTCCAATTTTAAGATTATAAAAATGCATTCTGATAGTTTTATTTTACTTTAACTTTTAATCTTTTCATTAGATTTTATTTGGGGGATTGACAAAGGGCAATGATATCATTTTTAACTTTTTCTTCTTCCAACTCTATTGAAACCTTTCCAACTGATTTGAAATGTCACAATTATAAATGAACTATATGTATTTGGGTTTATTTCTAGATTTTCCTCCGTTCTGCTCTTTATTCCTGTTTCAGTACCATGATTTTATTCTTTTGCATGATCTCTTCTGTATCAACTTTAGAGTCAGTTTGTGGGTTCCCTTAAAATTTTTTTTAAAATCTAGCTGGGATTTTTGTTTGGATTACATTTAATTTAAGAATTATTTTAAGAATTATTACATCTTTGTAATATTTAATCTACCATTTTAGACCTTTTTAGAATGTGTCTATCAAATCATTTGTTTTTCTCCTTTTACAAGGTTTTATAGCTGTTTCCTCTAGATTCTGTACCTTTCTGTTAGATTCTTCTTAGACATTTAAAGTTTTTATTGCCACTGTGAATATGATCCTTTTTCTATTGTCTTTCTCATTGGTATTGCCTATTAGATAATAAAACTTTTTTTTTTTCCTTTGCAGTTTTTGGCTGGGGCTGGGTTTGAACTCACCACCTCTGGCATATGGGGCCTGATTGCCTACTCCTTTGAGCCACAGGTGCCACCCAATAATAAAACTTTTTATGTATTTATTTCTGACCACCTTATTAGTCTTGATTCTCCAGTTGATTTTCTAGGATTTTCTAAGTGTACAGTTACATTACCTGCATAATCAATGACAAGTTTTTCTGTTCTTCATTTATTCTTCATTTCTTTTATTGCCTTACTGAATCATTAGCAATTTCCAGGATATTATTTTAGAGTAACCATAATAGGCAGCATCTTTCTTTTGTTTTTAGCTTTAGGAATAACATTTTATATATTTTAAGTTAAATTTTATGCTTGCTGTGGATGTCTGACAGAGACATTTTGTCAGATTAAGAAAATTTCTAGGCCAGGTATAGTGGCTCACACTAACTGTTAATCGTAGGATTTTAGGAGGCCAAGGCAGGAACACTGCTTGAGGCCAGGAGTTTAAGGCCAGCCTGGGCAACATAGTGAGACCTCATCTCTACAAAAAAAATTTTTAATTACCCAGGCCTGGTGGCATGTGTTACTGGCTGAGGCTTGGTAGTTCAAGGTCACAGTAGGCAATGATCACGCCATTGTACTGTAGCCCAGGCAACAGAGTAAGGCCCTGTCTCAAAAAATGAATAAATTAATGAAAATTTCTTTTTCCCTTACAAAGTGAAAAAAATATTATTTTTACTTATTGAAGATTTTTTATCAAAATTCATTGTTACATTGTATATAATGCTTTTGTGATGTCTATTGGGATAATCTTTTTTCTTTTAACCTGCTAATGTAATAAATTATATTGCATTTGTTTTTCTGTTTCATTATTCTTGCTTTCTTGGGATAAACACTATTTGGCCATAATATATTCTTTATAACACCTTTACTAAATTTGGTTTTATTTAGAATGATTTTTTTTTTTTTTTTTTTTTTTTTTAGAGATAGAGTTTTACTTTTTCACAGCAACCTCTAGCTCTTGGGCTTAGGCGATTCTCTTGCCTCAGCCTCCAGAGTAGCTGGGACTACAGGTGCCTACCACAACACCCGGCTATTTTTTGTTGTAGTTTGGCCGGGCCGGGTTCGAACTCGCCACTCTCGGCATATGGGGCCAGCTCCCTACTCATTGAGCCACAGGTGCTGCCCGAATGTTTCTATTCTTAAGCAAAATAGCCTGTATATTGTTTTTTTTGCTCTTTATATTTGTAATATTTTATATACTTGAGAGCTAGATAACATCCACTTGTAAAACTGTCTTGAGTCTGGTGGCTTTAAAAGGTGGGATTTTGACTGCCTTTCATTTTTAACAGTCATATTCAAGTTAATATCCTAGCCACTTTGATCTTAGCCATTGCTAATTTCATCAAATCTGTTTTGTTAATGGTAAATGGAAATAACAAATCTAACTCCCAGCATTGTTGCAAGGATTAAATGAGTTTGATTATTTAGCATAGTTGTGTCTCACAGAAGGTAAGTGGTGATCAGTAATAACCGCTATTATCATTGTTAGTCCCTCGAGGTAGATTACAGTAGTTACTTTGTCATCCTCAACTATTGTATAGTATGGTTGTAAACACCACACTAGACAGAAGATACAAGATAAGCAAATGGTCCAGCCACCAAAGGTAGACCTCAGCTCCATCTGACATACCCTGTGGGGGTTCTAGGTCTCTCTCTCTCTCTGAACTACAGTGCTGTGTCTCAGCAGATCTCCCACAGGCCAAGATGTGCCCCCTCTTGTACAAGGGAACCAAGGCAGAGACTGTGTGCATGCCTTGGACGTGCCTGCCCTCCCTGGGGCTCATTCTCCATGTTGGGAATGCTTGTTTATGTTAGTTATTGAAGGTTTGTAGCTTAAACAAGAAGAACCCTTTTCTAAAATGTCACTTGAAAAATCAGGATCATAATAGATAAAGCTATGGAAAAGGAGTCTTTACGTGATTGGTCCCAGGAATATTTCTAGGAAGTTTGGGGTTTTTTGTTTAGGCAGTTTTTGTTTTTTGTTTTTTAGGTTTTTTTTTTTTTTTTTTCTTTAAATACTTAGATGTTTTTATCTCTTTTTGAAAAGAGCACAAAATGTTAGGCTAAGATACATGTATAAAGTAGAAAATGGAGACTTGTTGTATTCTAATCAACTAGTAGAATATGGTTTTTTCCAGTCTCTACTACTTCAGAACCCTTCATCTGATATTTAAAATGTATTTATGTTGAGTCATTTCTTTCTATTTGCTGGTGAACCAGAAAATCATGAAATGATTCTACAGAGGCAGTAGCATTACGTTCAGTTTCTTTTTTTGTATATATCAGATAAGAGGCTTGCAAATGGAAGTAAGTCGCCTCACATCCTTTCTGTGGTGATAGCAGTGATGTTTTGCCTTTTTATCACTGGTGCAACATTTATTAGTTCATAAACTTGCTTCCAAAGGACTTAAGAACTTATGACTGTAGTAAAATCATGTTAGATTTTGATAGGCTACTTTTGTTTTTACAAACATTTTTCTTTTTAGTGTTTAGAAAATACTACCTTAGAGACAGGGGCAGGGCATGCCAGGACCAAATGGAAGTACATATTTGGAATCTGTAATTATGAAGGCAGAATAAGATTTCAGCTCCAATTTAAGCCTCTAAATCCCCCTTTCTGAACCAAAACTTTTGTTTTTGTTTTTTGTTTGTTTGTTTGTTTTTGAGACAGAGTCTCACTTTGTCACCCCTGGTAGAGTGCTCTGGCGTCATAGCTTACAGCAACCTCTTCTTGGGCTCAAGTGATTCTCTTGCCTGGGACTATAGGTGCCCACCACAATGCCTGACTATTTTTAGAGGTGGGGTCTTGCTCTAACTCAGGCTGGTCTCAAACTTGTGAGCTCAGGAGTTGAGCCACCGCGCCCGGCCTGAACAGAAACTTCTGGTTGGTAAAAATCTCACAAATCTGGGGGATAAAAACACCATGAGGGATTAGCTTTTGGTAACCCTTAAAGTTCCAGAGATCCACTTACTTTCCTCAGACTAAGGGCCCCTTGGCTAATTAACTCCCTTCGTCCATTCAGCAAGTGTTCCCGCTTCCAGCGACCACAAGTGGAAGCAGTCACTCTAGTAAGTTATCAGGGCCTAAGAAGAAAGTCTACTAAAAATTCTGTTTTCTGAAACTTTCACAGCATTTAAGTATTTACTTAAAAGTGTATTTTTGGTATCACAGAGGATGAAAATGGAGAAAGGTAAATTAGCCTGGGGTGCTGAAAATATGCCTGTTAATTTTTGCTGCTAGCCAAGCAGCAAGGTTTTGGTCTTTTTTATTTTTTTAAACTTTTACTATATTCTACTTTTATTATTGAAAATTTGGGGAAAGTTATTTTATGATATGATAATGTTATATATTTTAATATTACATACATATGTATAAATAATACCAATGGTTTTCTTTTCCAGGGCAATAATGAAATTTCACAGTATGAAAATGGAGGAAATCAATAAAATTATTCGTGACCTTTGGCGAAGTACCTATCGTGGACAAGGTAATTAACCTGGTGTGTCACAAATGCTCTTTCCAAAGCCCTGTCCTTAGCTCTTCCCCCTATGACCTCTCATAAGGCTAGTATTACCTCCGTGGACCTTCTTCTGAACATCTCTTTGAGATTTTCTAAGAATTCTTATCTTGACAATATCTTGTAGCGAGAAGAAAATGTAAAGTTTTCTATTCCAAAACCTGGCAGGACTTACATATTTGACTGCAATAGACATTAAACTTATCTGATGACTTAATAGGTTCTGTGAAGTGAAGATAGGGATAAGCAAACTGTGATAAGAAAACTATCTGATGGAGGAAACTCTTAATAGAGGAACTAAGAAAGACAGAGTTGAGGCTGAGGGCTGGAGCATCTGGGTTGCTTCAAGACCATTTGTTGCTTGAATCTTCCCAGCTTAGAGAAACATGTTCCAAACCAGCCATTGTTTTCCCCTCTTAATGTCAACCTCACCTGCTCTCCCTAGGCTTACTTGATAATAGCTGTAAATGACAAAAGGCTATAGAGTGTAATATTCCTCTGAAATATTCCTTTTTCTCTGTCAGATATTGAATACATAGAAATTCGGTCTGATGCTGATGAAAATGTATCAGCTTCTGATAAAAGGCGGAATTATAACTACCGAGTGGTGATGCTAAAGGGAGACACAGCCTTGGATATGCGAGGACGATGCAGTGCTGGACAAAAGGCAGGTATCTCAATGGTCTAAAGAGCCAACTTCTACAAATAATTGAAAGAGAGAAACAGGTGGTGCAGTGGAAGCACCTCAGGCTATCCCTGAATGGTGGGAAGCACCTGTTGCCGTGTAAAGTGAATTAAGCTCAGCTACTATCATTACACTCTCCTAAAGGTGACCACCCTCTCCCGCAGCACTGTGTAAACTTGACTTTTAAGAGAAGGGCACAAGGAGGTATAGACTGTTGTTTCATGGCACGCCTTACCAGAATCAAGTCACTATATCATCAGCTATAAAACCCACCATTTTATGTGCCACCAGAAATGAAAGAAAGGCAGTTACAACCATGAGGTGCATTCTAATTTCAGAGATCTCAAAATAGGGATGGTAGGATAGGTTTCAGAATCAATTACATCATAGTATTAGCAAGCCAAATCCTAAGGTGAGCTAGATGAAGCAGTCCAATAAATGAGAGAATCTCATTGAGAAAGTAGCTGCCCCCTTAGGACTGAAGCCCAGCACAGCATAGTCAGTGGCCTTGATACCCACCAGTGCCTCTGCCCCTCCCACCACATACACAAAGACTCGGCTGCAAGGTTGGGCCAGTTGGCTCAAGTGAGGCTGTCGGATGATAGCCTACATTGGGTATGAAGCATAGAGCAAATCAGAAAAAGAAATGAAGTTTTAAAAAGTCAGAAAAGCAGGGCCTGCATTTCTGAGGAGCAAATACACAGGTTGTATCAGAGACATCATAGATTCTTAAGCTTTCTCTTTTCAGATTAAAGCAGAAGATTACATTGGATAACACCTCTAGACCCCTGGTTTTCTTAGTAATATTTTAAAATCTGGAATGGGTGTCCACATCATCTGAGTTATTTTCATAGTTTTCAATTTTTGCTTAAATACACACTATGCATATATGTACATGTTGTCAGCTCAGACAGATGATATCCATTTTAAGGCTCTGCAGATTACTATCTAAATCATAGTCTACAAAAAAATGTCATACTTGTATCACTACCCCTGCTTGCTTTGGTGATTTTTAGTGGTAGTTATAAATGAGAAAATAGAAGGTCTAAAACATGGTCTCTTTAGATTAAAAATACTTTCCTAGCAAAAGTAGATTCCCTATAGCTTTTTTAATTAATGAGCAATAATTATTTCTTTGATATAGAGAGAAAGGACAAGTAAATGGTTTAGTGGAGGTGGGCCTCTTCACCCTGCCAATTGCTGAGGCCCTAAAAGCCAGCAGTGGGTGGTGGTAGAGTTGACAGCAATGGGATTCAAAGACAGGAAGGAAGTGCATGTTCCTCAAAGGGCTGAGCTGTGGCCCTGACTTTGCATTCTGCTGGCCTGCCCTGGGCATCAAAGAGAAGGTGTAAACTATTCTAAAATCAACAACTCACTGATGTCCTCCCACTCACAAATTCAGGGGGAGAGGGGATTTACAGCTCATACAAACCCAGTTTATACTTCCCAGAATAGTCCTACACTTTTTGATTCTGTGCCCCTTGTGCCCTCAGATGGTTTCAGTTGGATCTGAGAGTTTTAGTATTAGTTTTATAGAAACCATGAAAGTGCCTAAGAGTTTCAGTTACTTGGATTTCTTACAGGCAAGTGTAAATAAATAAAACCACACTTACATACTTCTGATACTTTGACCTCTGATTTTTTTTTTTCCTTCTCTTAAATAATTATACATACAAACATAGAAATTGAAAAATGACTCTAACCACAAGACTATGGGGAAAGGGCCAAGGAAGGGGAAGGGAAGGGGGAGGTTTTGGTGGAGGGAGGGTAATGGGTGGGGCCACATCCTATGGTGCATGTTAGAATGGGTACAGGCGATTGCACTAATGTACACAGCTATGATTTAACAATAAAAAAATAAAAATAAAAATGACTCTAAGAAAGAAAAAGTCTATGTAAAACTCTGGAAAATGTGTCCAGATTTTCTAACAAATCTCACTGTCAGGAAGATAAAATAGCCAGGTCAAGAATTAAGGTTAATCTTATACCTTCATTAAAATTATTACACTAGAACCTCCATCATCGACCCCCTGCCTACATTGACCACCCTCCTAAAGTTGACCTTTTATAGACTGGACATGCACCATGTGTACTTATCAGTACAGTAGGCCTAGTTCTTTATGTTGACCACCTCTGTATATTGACCAGTTTTCTACAGTCCCTTGATGGTCAACTGACACAGGTTCTACTGTAGTTAACAGATAAATGGTAATAAGTTTTAAGCTTGTGATTTCAAGTTTGTAATAGCTGATGTGATTTTTTTGTGCTCAGGGAATCAGCACAGCTTTGAGCTTTTTATTTTATTGGCAGTGGTGAGCTGATGGTTCATCTTCTGATCAGGTGTAAGTCTGTCACAGTGCTGGGCTCTTCTGAAGAGCAGTGGTTTACCTAACATCAGTGACCCTGTGACATTTCACCTTTCCCTTCTAAGGAGATCATGACAGGTCTGCTTGCCTGGCTGCAGGGGGATGAGAATGTTCGTGCTGTTCATCTCATTGAGGGGCTTTTTTCCAGGTATTAGCCTCACTCATCATTCGTCTGGCCCTGGCTGAAACATTCTGCCTCAACTGTGGCATCCTTGCCTTGGATGAACCAACAACGAATCTTGACCGAGAAAACATCGAATCTCTTGCGCATGCTTTGGTTGAGTATGTATCTCACATTTGGGGGCAGGTAGTGCTAGTTTTTTGAGAATTCAGTGGTGAAATGCTTGCTGTGTCCTTGGAGAAGACAGTTGGTGCCAGGCCCTGGGCTATACCTTTTGATAGTAATCCTTCAGAGCCCATGAAAAGGAACTAGACTTCATGGTAAACAGCAGCCCCAGATACAGTCTGCACTTCCTCAGGTGTGTTCCTAAGGAAAGTCACTATGAGGGGTTCCTGACTTGCTGTGGTTTTCCTGTAAGCCCACAGAGGAACCCAAATGCCATGCACAAGCATCTGCTTGCCCAGCTAAGACATCTATAGATGGTGGCAATGGATTTAGTATTATCTCCCAAGCTTTTCTTGTGTCAACAACTTCCAGGAATGACAGAGCTCTTATTCAAAAAGGCCTATTAATGATGAAGTAGAATCCAGAGAGATCATATTGCAGACCCCTTTTCACCACATTCACCTGCGATGGGTACAGACTCTAAGCAAGCCAGGCCTTGGTTAAGGACCATGCTGACACAGGAAAGGCACTTTCCCTGAGGTGGAGGAGGTGTTTCAGGCACTCCTAGCTCCAGACAGAGTCTTTCTAGCAGAGATAAACGTTCCTGGGAACAATCCAGATAGCACAATCTGGGCCAGGAGGAGGACTGAGCAGCACAGGCCTTTCTCCAGCGCTTTCTCAGGGTCCTTTGTGGATAGCCGGGCTAGGGCTTCTGAAATCTCAAGTACATCCAGTTCCAGCTGAGAAGTAAATAAGTGATTAGTTAAAAGAAAAAGGTTTTCAGGTTTTAGTCTCATAGCTGGTTACCTCAGCATACAGACAATAAGCAAAAATGCTCCAGTACACCCACTCAGGTCCCCTGTGTGTCACAGTAGTGATGCATCTAATGGGTGCTGGTGGCAGAATTCTAAGTAGACCCAACTCTTCAGTCAGTGTTATTCACCTTACCTGTCCTGTCTTTGTTATTTTAAATATTTTCTTCAAGAGAAAACTGGGAAAAGTTACTGTGAGGCGTGACTTTTCCTAACAATTCATGCAAAAGATTAAGTTAGGCTCCTATATTTGAACAGCATACGTATTAAGGAAAACTCAGTATAACATTTCTACCTGCTTTAGTAAGAACTTCTGATCTAGAAGAAATTAGTTCTTTTCTTCATAGCAATCCCTAAACCAGACATCGGTGAGAAATCAAGCCATGTAACTCCCTTTATCTGGAGAGGAGATGGGGATCCTGTGCAGCTGACCTGAAGCCTATGGCCACCCCATCCCTCCCCCACTGCTGCAAGGCAGCCAGAGGCCCTGACACAGCACAGCAAAAGCTTGGTTGCCACACAGCATGAGATCATGTGCCTAACAAGGCTCACAGTGGCTTTTTCAAATAAAAGGAAGGGTTATGCTCTTTAGTAATAAAATGTTCTAAATACATTGTTGCAGGATAATAAAAAGTCGCTCGCAGCAGCATAACTTCCAGCTTCTGGTAATCACTCATGATGAAGATTTTGTGGAGCTTTTGGGACGTTCTGAATATGTGGAGAAATTCTACAGGATTAAGAAGAACATTGATCAGTGCTCAGAGATTGTGAAATGCAGTGTTAGCTCTCTGGGATCTTATGTTCATTAAATGTATGCCATAGAAACACAGGTCCTCAGACAACTGCTTATTTCTGCTATCAACTGAGTCTATAAGAAAATGTTCTTTAAAAGGAATATATGTCTAAGATTTTGAATGTTTGAGAGGCTCTAAAATCATGAAAAGTTGTTTCACATGAAATTTGGACTAATTTGCTTATTCTGATTCCCTGGACTTCATCCTCCTTTGGGCAGCCTCTAACAGGCCTTTGAGGTTCAATGGCAGCACAATTGGACTCAGCTTCTCTGCTTCCTTCCCCAATACAGATGAGGTGTTGAAAAGGAGGCTGCCACCGCCTTGACAATTTGTGATATTGTATTAAACAATATATGCGTCGGTGTTAAATTGTGATTCAAAAAACCGAGATAGCAATGTTAATACTGAACATGACCAGAAATGATAAGATTTTAATATTTGATTCTGCTCTTAACTTTATAAATCTGTACAAGTGACCTCTCTCTTTTCTTGAACTATTACAGAGTTTAAGTAGTTGAATGGGGTCTCAAAGTTTGACAGAAACCTTATAAATAGGCATGTAATTTAGTATGTACAATCTTCCCTCCCCACACATTGCTGCTAGTCTTTCAGACTTGGGGCTTTCTCAACAGAGAAGAAATTTCCCACTGTGCACATCCACTTTTAGAAAGCCTTGACCATGTTTAAATCAGAAACCAAATACAGTCCTTACATTGGTTGATTAAAAAAAAAAAAAAAAGCGGCTTCCCTTCACTTGAGGCCTGATCTTCCCATCATAAAGAAGTCTATACCTCTCTATGTTCATCCTGGCTATCATCTTGGCTTTACCATTAATCCTGATTGCTCTTCAAGTGTACTTTCTAGTGTGAAAGGCAGACCAGGCTCACTCACAGAGTCAAGACCTGTTCCCCCTGTGGTCCAACCATATCTGGAACATCAGGCCTCTTATTTTCGCTTCAGATGCCGTTTCCAATAAAAGCCCAAACCACACTCTTCTGGAATTGCCACCTGGTATCTTAAATCCTTTTGCAAGCATTTCACACAGATGCAATCGAGTCGTGCCATTTTTGAATTACAATGTGGAGTTTTCTCATTCGGAGTCAGGACCATATAATCGTGAGGCACACTTTAGTGCCATCTGTGGATCTGGAGAGCACACTGCCTAGATAGCCTTTCTCACCTAGGGTTCAGAAGAGAATTAAGCCCTAAGATGCTAAGGTATTTGGACTAGGCTATCTAATGCCCCCCCAAAACATCTAGGGCCTATAAACGAATGTTACCTTACACACCAAAAGGGACTTTGTAGATATGATTAAAGCTAGGTATCGGGAGATTATCCTGATGAGTCATAAATGTAATCACAAGTATCCTAATAAGGGAGACAGACAGAGGTTGGACTACAGAGAGAAGGCAGTGCATTGATAGATGCAGAATAGCGTGATGTGTTGAAGATAGAGGAACGGGGCCGTAAGCCAAGGAACACAGGCAACCAGTCAAAAGTGGCAAGGCAAAGAAACAGATCGTCCCCTAGAAGCCTCCAGAAGGAACCAGCCCTACTGACACCTTGACTTTAGTTCATTGAAAATGATTTTGGATTTTTGGCCAAAAATAGTGTGTTGTTATAAGCTGCTAAGTTACTGTAGCAACAATAAGAAATGAATACAGTATCCTTTGTATCTAATCAGTTTCTATGCATCTAAAATGGTGCTAGTTGTATATTATTTTTGACAGAATTGAGAAAATTATTTAAATCATTTTCTGTATTCTGTGGCTCACATGAAGAAATCTGTTGAGAAAGACACTCACCAAGCCCTGGATGAAAAAGCCAAGCGGTGGAGCCACCACTCCAGCCATCTGGTTCCTGTCTACTGCAGGGCCCCTTCTCATGGCAAGGTTCAGGGGTCCAAACCTTTAATCAAGTTATCCTTTTAGCTTTGATAAACTAAAATTGCCTATTTTCTAAATTATTATAATTATGACGAAAGTATCAGGAGAAAAAATGGATCAGTCTCAGAGCACAGATCCAGGAGTTCATAAATCAAAACCAATTCTAGTCATTTATTGAACATATACAATCACCAAAGTATTTTTATCTCAAAAATGCAAGAATTTCAGAAAATAAGTCTGTTCATAAATTACTATAATAAAGCCAAAGGGGAAGAAATTCTGACAAACACCTAGCAACTACATTTGATAAATACTTTCTTAGTTATCTTAGTTATTAAATACTATCTTAGTTATCATCAAATCAAAATTAGTCATCTTAATAGCAAAAGATAAAGCATTCTCACCAAATATTAAAAGTAAGTACTGTCTATCAACATGGTTCTGAAAGCACTTAGTCATTGCAACAAATAACAAGCCAATACAAAAACAAAAAGGCAGTGAAGCAAAATTTTTCACAAATTAAAACAGACTCCCCACTTTTAAATCTGGTTTCCCCAAGTATGCAGCTTCCGTTGCAGCCCTTTTGACAGTGGTGCTTTCACTCCTGTTCCAAGAGGTCAGGAGACCTGAGATAAGTGCCCTTGCTTCTCAGTGCTGCTTCTAGATCACTCTCCATTAAATATCCTGCTCTCCACCCTACTTGGAATAAATAGGCATCACAGTGTGGAGGTTAAGAATGAGCCAAGATACCTACGCCTAAAACCTACCACCACCACTCACTGAGCAAGTTCCTCTTCCTCTGTTGCTTCTGTTTCCTTATCTGTAAATGTGGGTAAAATGGTACCAGTCTTGTAGGGTTATTATGAAGATTAACTAACTTAATACTTACAAATTGCTTAGAACTACTTGGCACAAAATAAGGAATATGTGTTTATCTAAGAAAAACTTACCTTCAGTTCACTCTCATTGCAGATTCCTTAGACACCCCCCCCCAACCTGGTCACTCACTCCCCATTTATTTGTTGAAAATGTTAGCTGCCCATTCATTGTCACTCCAATACTAATTTCATAATCATTGGTGATTTCAATATCCAAGTGATGGTCTACCACAACTCCCTGGCCTCTGCTTCCTGTTCTTTCCTCCAGTGAGAAGACACTCCACAGTCTTATTCTGGAGCCCAGTCCTTTATAATAATAATAATTGCAACCCTCAGTTTGCAATGCACAGTCTCAGTTTTAAGCATCTCATTCTCCAGCAACCCCTTGGTGTCTTTACAATTCACTCCTGGGCTCTTTAACCCCAGCAATACTTTGACCCCCACCGAGGTTTCAATCCATCAGTGCTACTACTTTTTCACAGTTCTTTATTTTCCTGATGCTTGAACTTCTCTCCTTACTCAGCTTAAATTTCATGGCCCAGCCTCCACTGCACTGGCCCTCTTCTGTCCTCAGACTTTCCTGGCAACCTGCAGCCCCAGTTAAATCCAGCGCTGCCTTCTCCCTGCACATGTTTTCTCTGCTAGCTCCTCCTCATTTTCTGCCCTCCCTTATTCCAGTGCTCAGACTGAGTCTGTACCACTTGACCGCACTCACTTATTTGATGATCTCATCCAGTCTGACAGCTTTAGAATTATCATCTTAGTTTGAGTTCTCTCAGAAGCAGAACCTGAAACATGCGTCAAGTGAAAGTAATCAGTAGGAAATAAGGGGAGCTGTGTAGAAAAGAGAAGGCAGCCAATGAAGGGTCTACTGTTGGCCAGCTGTTGGAGTGTAATCCTGCAGGGAGGGGGGAATTGGCAAACTTAGAGGCCTCCCAAAGAAAACGGAGGGCTATTCCAGCACATGTTAGTGACAGGATTGCCACACGCACTATCACAGCACTTTCCACAGTTATTTAAAAAAAAAAAAGCAACCTTCCCACAGATGCAGGTAATGGCAGTAGCTGGAAGTTGTCAGGTCCTGGGATACAGGCAGGTTACTGACAGCTCTTAGAACAACCATTTATATGCTGCTGGCTCTGGTCCCAATCTCTTCTAAACTCCAAACTCAGTTCCAACTGCTTGTGGACAACGGAATATCTATCTGCACTTAAACATCTATTAGACATCTGAAACTTAAAATGACCAAAACCAATCTTGCTCCCAGAACCCGCATCTCCTGTTGGCTTTCAATTAATGGTAGCTGCATTCTTTAAAATGCACAGGCAAAAAAATCATTATCCTTGATTCTTTATATCATAGCCCACATCCAGTCCTTCAGGATAATACTGTGGGTTCAACTTTCAAAATACATCCAGAATCTGACTATGCCTCACCATTGAAACCACGACTGCTGTGCTCCAAGCCACTTCATCTACAACCTGAGTAACAACAACCTCACTGCTCTCACTGAGTTAGGCTACAACCAGTGATCTTTTTAAAAGGCAAATCAAGTAAATGTGTCTCACAGGGGTGTGGGTTAGCCATTCTGAAACAATTTTATGTATGTTCTAAAATCACACACATATATTGTAGATAATACAAACTGAGTGTCTTACCATTGGAAAAAGATGTTTACATATCAGAAAGTGGAAAGATAAGAACCTTGTTGGTTGAATCTAAAGGATCAGTATAAACTTATGATCTTAATGTACAAAGAGAATTTCTGCTTCCATAAGGGTGAATAAAAGACCATAAAGCAATAAGACGACTCAGCAAAAATATCAAAATTGACTTTTTAGGACCTTTTAGGGATTTTTTTATTTGTTTGTTTGCAGTTGTTTTTTTGTTTGTTTGTTTGTTTGTTTGTTTTTTGGCCAGGGCCAGGTTCCTCCATTATATTAGATGTTACAATATACGGGGGCTGGGGGCCGGCGCCCTACTTCTTTGAGCCACAGGTGCTGCCCTCACCTTTTAGTTTTTTTACAGAACTAAAGGGTAGTGACAAGCCAAGGAATGTTTATTAAAGGAAAACAGCTGAATCTCACTAGGAACAGCCTGTGACATTTTACCTTGCTCTAATTCCACTTGCTTCTCCCTGATTGTGTGGCAGCCTTAAAAACCAACAGCCCTGTATGTACAGTATCTGTGAAAAATCGTCTAGTAAGCACTGTAGGGTCAGAAGGGATTTGGAGCTCCCCCAAATTTCCATCCACTATCTGACCTATGTGGCAGCTCACTGAAAGACTATTCTTGGCGCCTGTCTTTATTTGATCTGATTCAGAGCTCCCTCTGCAAACAGCCCTCCCTGCAGGGCAGGCAGTTGCCAATGGTTAACACCATGGTGCCTGAAGGAGCAATACCAGTTGGAGCTAACAAGAATCTAACCAAAAAATTTAAAAGGAAAAACTGGGAAAGATGTTCAAGGGAGCATTGAAAAAAGCATATCCCTGGGAATCTAAAAGTCCATAAACAGAGCTGTGTACATGCCTCAGAAAGACTTGAGAAGTTCCTAAGCTCTCACCCCTGTCCAACAACCTTGAGACTACTCATTCAGGAAGTGAAGGTTAGGGGACAGTTGTAAACCACCTGCTGAGGTACTGAAGACAATTCAACAGACACATGCACACACTCAGCAATAGCTGTAAAACTTACTGGTTCAAATTATTAAAGGAAATCTCCATCCAATTATTAGCTTGCCAAACATTATGAAAACATTACTCTTCATACTTGAGAAATGGAATGAACTCCAAGTAAACTTCAGCAACTAAATATGACCAAGAGGACAGAATTTACATAATTACTTCAGGGAAGTCATAGAACAAATCAACAACAACCAGCAACAAACTGGGGAAGAGGTAATCTGATTGTCAAGAGTTGACGCATTGTTTAAAATGTACAGTTCTCAACAAGAAATTAGAAGGCATGCAAAAGAAACAGGAACATATGGCCCATAAATAACAATTTTTTTTTTTGAAACAGTCTCACTTTGTTACCCATGGTAGCATGCCATCATGCCACAGCTCACAGCAACCTCAAACTCTTGGGCTCAAGCAATTCTCTTGAATAGCTGGGACTACAGGCCCCTGCCACAATGCCCAGCTATTTTTTTTTTAAGAGATGGGGTCTCGCTGTTGCTCAGCTGGTATTAAACTCCTGAGCTCAGGGCAATCCACCTGCCTCGGCCTCCCAGAGAACTAGGATTAGAGGCATGAGCCATTGTACCTGGCCATAAACAGCAATTTTTAAAAAGTCAGTAGAAACTATCCCTAAGGAAGCCTCATCTTTATTAGACAAAGTTTTTAAATATCAGCTATTACAAATATGTTCAAAGAACTAATGGAAGCCATGTCTAAAGAATTGAGGGAAATTATGAGAATATGTCATTAAACAGAGACTATCATTAAGGAGTTAGATGTTATAAAAAAAGAACCAGATAGAAATTCTAGAATTGAAAAACAACATAAATAAAAATTCACTAGGGGGCCTAACAGCACATTTTAATCAACAAAAGAAAGAATTAGTGAATTTGAAAACAATTATTGAGATGACCTGGTTAGAAACAGAGAAAAATGAATAAAGAAAAATGAAGAGAGCTTCAGAGACCTGTGAGACACTATCAAGCATACCAAAACACCAAGCACACAAACCATAATGGAAATCTCAGAAGGAACAAAAGGAAACGAACAGAAACAATATTTGAATAATTAGTGGGCAAAAATTTCCCACATTTTATGAAAACATTAATCTTCATATCTGAGAAGTGGAATGAACTCAAATTAGGATAAACTCAAAAAGAGTCATACTTAGATACATCATAGTCAAATTGTTGAAGAACAGGACAACATAAAGAAGCAAAGGACCCTCCATAAAACAAAGAGCTAACTTCTCATAAGAAACAATGAAAACCTGAAAGCAGTGAGACGATATATCAAAAGTGTCAAATGAGAAAGACCACCAACCAAGACATCCATATCCAGCAAAACTATCCTTTGAGAAACTAAGGCAGTTTCTCTGTCTTATAAACCAAATAAGCCAAAACTGAGATAATTTGTCTCTGGCAGACTTGCCCTACTGGAAATATAAAAGAAGGATCCTTTAGAATAAAATGAAAGGAAACAGGACTCAAATATATGAAGAAATACAGAGCACCAGTAAAGGTAAATACATCAGTAATATAAAAGGATAAAGGTATTTTGGTTTGTAACTCTTTTCCTATATAATTGAAAAAACAAATGCACTAAGAAATGATTTTAACAATGGTGATGGACTTAACAATGTATAAGGATATAACACAACAATACTGTGAAGGAAGAGGAAGGAGGGAACAGAGCTATGCAAGAGCTTTTGAAATAGAAATTTCATTGATATTCATCTTAAGATGATAATTTGTAATCTCTAGAGCAACCTCTATGAAATAACTCAAAACATACAGTAAAAGAAATAAGGGAATGAAAACGGTATACTAAAAAATAACACAAAAGAAAACAAAATGGAGGACTAAGGAAAAAGCTTAAGATAGAAAACAAATGGCAAAGTAGCAGACATAAATCCTGTATTATCAGTAATCTCACTAAATGTAAATGAATTAAATATGCTAACCAAAAAACAGAGACCAGCAGATTGGATTTTAAAACATCATCGGACCAGGAGCAGTGGCTCATGCCTGTAATCCAAGCACTCTGGGAGGCTGAGGTGGAAGGATTGTTTGTGGCCAGGAGCTTGAGACCAGCCTGGGCAACACAGTCAGACCCTCATCTCTACAAAATATTTTAAAATTAGCCAGGCATAGTGGTGCATGCCTGTAGTTCTAGTTATTTGAGAGACTGAGGCAGGAGAATTACTTGAGCCCAGAAGTTTGATTGCGCCACTGCTCTCTAGCCTGGCTACATTTTGAGACCCTGTCTCTAAAAAAAACCCAAAATTCATCTAACCGTATTATATAGACATGTATGTGTTTAAGAGACATACTTTAAATTCAAAAATACAAATAGGTTAAAAATAAACGCATAGAGGGTGGCACCTGTGGCTCAGTGAGTAGGACGCCGGCCCCATATACCAAGGGTGGCGGGTTCAAACCCGGCCCTGGACAAACTGCAACAAAAAATAGCCAGGCGTTGTGGCAGGCGCCTGTAGTCCCAGCTACTTGGGAGGCTGAGACAAGAGAATCGCCTAAGCCCAGGAGTTGGAGGTTGCTGTGAGCTGTGTGACGCCACGGCACTCTACCGAGGGTGATAAAGTGAGACTGTCTCTACAAAAAAAATAAATAAACGCATGGAAAAAGAAGAACCATGGAAACAGTACCCACAAGAATGTTGAAGTGGCTGTACTATATCTATATTCTATCAGTCAAAATAGATTTTAAGACAAAAATTGTTATAACTAGAGACAGAAAAGGACATTTTATAATGATGAAAATGTGACTCTCTTACAAATACAAAGCAACTAATGTATGAATGCAATTGACAAAACTGAAGGGAGAAATAGGCGATTTGACAATAACCAAGTTGGGGGAGATGCCGATAACACAACTTCAATAATCAGTGGAAATAAAGAAATGAAAGAGGGAACATTACTACCAGCCTTACAGATGTTTAAAAAAATACTATAATACTATGAACAATTGTATGCCAACAAATGAGGTAAGCTAGCTGAAATTAACAAATTCCTAGGAAAATACAAGCTACCAAAACTGGCTCAAGAAAATCTGAATAGACCTAGAACAAGGGAAGATATTAAATTAGTAATTAAAAACAAAAATTTCATACAAGGAAAAGCCCAGGCCCAGTGGCTTCACTGGTCATTTCTGTCAAACACTTAAAGAATAACACCAAATTTTTCAAATTCGTCCAAAAATACAAAAGAAGGAAGCACTACAAAGTCAATATTAGACTGATAAGAAAATTAGACAGAGATATCACAAGAAAGGAAACCACACAGCAGTATTCCTTATGAAAACAGATACTAAAATTCTCAACAAGATACTGCAGACCAGGCCCGGTGGCTCACACCTGTAATCATAGCACTCTGGGAGACCAAGGCGGAAGGATCCCTTGAGCTTAGGAGTTCAAGACCAGCCTGAGCAAGAGGGAGACCACATCTCTACTAAAAATAAAAAAACTAGCTGGGTGTTCTGGTGGGCACCTGTAGTTCTAGCTACTGAGGCAAGAATATTGCTTGAACCCAAGAGTTTGAGGTTGCTGTGAGCTATGATGTCGCCACAGTGCCCTATCCACGGGGATAGAGTAAGACTCTGCCTCAAAAACCAAAAAACAAAAATCAAAATACTAGCAAACTGAATTTAGCAATATACGAAAAGTATCATACACTGAAAGCACAAGCAACAAAAGAAAACACAGGTAAACTGGACTATATCAGAATTTAAAACTTCTGAGCATCAAAAGTAACAATCAGTACAGAAAGGCAACCTGCAGAATGCCAGGGTTGGGGGGAGTATTTGCAAATCATATGTCTGATAGGGGGCTAATAATCCATATTAAAAAACGTGTACAACAATTTTTTTATAAACTGATTTTAAAATGGGCAAAGGACTTGGATAGACATTTTATTAAAGAAGACATAAAAATGGGCAATAAATACATGAAAAGATGTTCAACATCACTAATTATTAAGGAAATGCAAAACAAAACCATAATAAAGGGTGGCACCTATGGCTCAGTTGAGTAGGGCGCCGGCCCCATATATCGAGGGTGGCAGGTTCAAACCCAACCCCGGCCGAACTGCAACAAAAAAATAGCCAGGCATTGTGGCGGGCGCCTGTAGCCCCAGCTGCTCGGGAGGCTGAGGCAGGAGAATCGCCTAAACCCAAGAGCCGGAGGTTGCTGTGAGTCCTGTGACGTCACGGCACTCTACCGAGGACGGTAAAGTGAGACTCTGTCTCTACAAAAAAAAAAAAAAAAAAAAAAAAAAAAAACCATAATAAAATATACTTCCTTGTATTCATTAGGATAATTACTATCAGAAAAAGAAAAAGGAGGAAGAGGGAAAAGGGGAGGGAGGAGGAACTAATCCGAAGACGAAGTAATTAGAATACGAAGGGGGGTGTTCACTTGTAACATTGGTATTTCTGTGATCACAGTTGTGTTTGTGTTGACACGTAGCAGTGTCTTGCTGAGTGGTGTTCATTATTGTTGCATGTTTTTGTGTGCTGTCATGAGAATGTCAGAACTTGAATTACAGTAATGAACAAACATCCATGAATTTCTTGTTAAACTTGGCAAGAGTGCAAGTGAAATCACGTTAGTCCAAGTTTATGAGGACACCTCCATGAAGAAAACAGCAGTGTACACATGGATTAAACATTTTTCTGAGGGGAAAGAAAGTATCACTGATGAATAGAGGTCAGGATAGCCAGTAATGAGAAGAAGTAAAAAATAACTGATAAAAATTTATTGAATTGTACATCAAAATTGTTGGTTGACTATGAGAAGCATAGCAGACCAAGGAAACGTTGATAGAGAAACAGGAAAATCTTAAGTGAAAATCTTGATCAATAATTCATGGCTCTTGCATCGTGACAACGCACCAGCTCACACAGCACTGTCTGTGAGGGAGTTGTTAGCCAGTAAACAAATAACTGTATTGGAACACCTTCCCTACTCACCTGATCTGGTCCCCAATGACTTCTTTCTTTGTCCAAAGATAAAAGAAATATTGAATATGATGACATTAAGGACATCATGGGTAATACCATGACAGCTGATGGCCATTCCAGAAAAAGAATTTTGAAATTGCTTTGAAGGGTGGACTAGGCCCTGGCATTAGTGCATAGCTTCCCAAGGGCAGTACCTTGAAGGTGACTGTAGTGATATTTAGCAATGAGGTATGTAGCACTTTTTGCAGGATGAGTTTGCAGCCTTAATTGTCAATAGCTCTGTCCACTGAAAGGGCTGAAGTGCAGTGACACCCAAGTGATAATGACCATAGCTCAGATCTTGATTTTAAAATACCCTCTTGGAGCAATGGCTGATTTCAGGTCCAAGGCAGGGAAAATATAAGCTCAGAAATTTTGTGGTGCCAGAAATAAAGAAAATATTCAAACAAGATGGGGTTTGTTCAAAGAACAAAGAACCTAACTTGAATTAATTCCTAATGACCAAAGATGGAACAATTTGAGAAATAAAATTAAAATAGTATTCAATTATAAACCATAGCAAAGTTAATATTCATGAGCTCATATGGATATAAACAAGTACTTAATAAATAAATGAATAACAAGGATTCTCTATAATAGAATTATAAGTAATGAATGTAGAAGTAAGGAAGGAAATAGAAAAATCATTAGGCAAAAAACACAGTAAAAATTATTTCAGGCAAGAGTCACTGATGGGTGCTAATGTTAGTAGGCACAAATTTGAGGAGAAACAATGTATATAGGCTCAAACTATCTCCCCCAATGTATGTATGTATTTATTTATTTAGAAACAGAGTCCCACTATATTGCTCTCGGTAGAATGCTATGGCGTCATAGCTCACAGCAACCTCAAACTCTTGGGTTTAAGCGATTCTCTTGCCTCAGCCTCCCAAGGAGCTGGGACTACAGGTGCCCGCCACAACGCCCGGCTATTTTTTGTTGCAGTTGTCATTGTCGTTTTAGCTGGCCCAGGCTGGGTTTGAACCTGCCAACTTCGGTGTATTTGGCTGGTGCTGTAACCACTGTGCTACGGACACAAAGCCCCCCAATGTATTTATTAACTGAAAAAGAAAACAGTAACTTTGGAGAAACCTGACAGAAGCCATCTTTGACCAAGTGGTAGGGTCAACACCACCAATAAGGTATGTTGACGCTACAAACCCTGCACCACGATGCACTGAGGACAGGGTTTCATTTTCATCAGATTCCTGCCAAACTGAGAAACATCTGACAGCACAACTGATCAATATTCCTGGAAAGTGTAAGGGGTCGTGGAAGGAAAGAAGAGACCAAGGAACCGTTACTGACTGGAGGACACTAGGAGAATTAGCACCCAAATGCCTGCTGAGATCCTGGGTTGAGTCTTGAAACAGCAGAAAAGATGTCAGCAGAAGCACTTAAGAGATTAGAATAAAGTCCATAGTTCACTTAATAATAGTAAGTTAATGTTTATTTTTGGTTTTGGTCACTGCATTATGATTACATAAAGTGTTACCATTGGGAGAAGCTGACTAAGGGAAGATAAGTACTATTTTTGCAATTTTTCTCTAAATATAAAATTAATTAAATCTAAAATTAAGTAAATCTTTTATCAAAAAGATAAATCAAGTCATATCACTCCACTTCTCAAAACCTCCAATGGCTCCCTATTTCACCCAGTCGTCACAGTAGCTTACAAGGCTCTCTTGGTGTAGACGCACTGACCCCGCTGGTGATTTTCCTACCATGCTCCCCTCACTCCTCCTAGCTATGCCAGCTTCATTGCTAATCCTCAACATACAGACATTTTTTTTGTGTTTCAGGGCCCCTGTGGTTTGAATGTATGTTTCCCTCCGAAATTCAGTGTTGGAATTTAATCCCCAAGGTAATGGGGGATTCAAATGTCAGAATTTAATCTCCAAGAGGTAGGGCCCCTAGGAGGTCATGAGGGATGGGATTAGTGCCCCTGTGCAAGGGCTGCAGGGAGAGAGGTCATCTCTTTTGCCTTCCCCCATGTGAGGACACAGCAAGAAGGCACAGTCTTAGAAGCAGAGAGCGAGCCCTCACCAGACACCTATTCTATGGCAGCCTCCACAACTGTGAAAAATAAATTTCCACTATATAAATTGTCCAGTCTCAGGTATTCTGCGACAGCGGCACAAATCCAGACAAGGCCTTTGCACTTGATTGTGCCTCCAGCTTGGAAGCTCTTCCCCCAAATATCTGCACAGTCACTTCCTCTCGTCCTTCAGACCTCTGATCGAACAATACCTTCTCCGTGAGGCCTTGCCCCACCATCATGCTCCACTCTACCTTCCTCCTGCTGTTTCTTCCTCTCCATCGTACTTCTCATCACCTGACACACTATTGACGACTTGTTCGTTCTCTGTCTCCACCCACTAGACTGTGTCTCCAAGAGGGCAAGAGCCGTGCTGTGTTGTCTAATGCCCAGAACACAGTGAGGACTCAGTAAACATTTACTTAATGAATGAGCAAATTCATAACTGTGGTAATTATTAGTAATCATTCATTTAAAATGTCTCCTGTAGTAAAATGAATCTTTATAAAAGCAAAGTTTTGACTTTTATTTTAGGAATAAAGTATTTATTCTACACACATCCACTTACAAGAAGAGCATACCAAGGTATTATAACAATTACTACCTCTAGATTCTGGGATTATGGCAGGTTTTTGTTTCTTTCTTTTTTTTTCTTTTTTAGAGACAGAGTCTCAATTTGTCACCCTCAGTAGAGTGCTGTGGCATCACAGCTCACAGCAACCTCCAGCTCTTGGGCTTAGGCAATTCTCTTGCCTCAGCCTCCCGAGTAGCTGGGACTATAGGTGCACACCACAACACCCGGCTACTTTTTTGTCTTTTTTTGTTGTTGTTGCAGTTTGCCCAGGGCCGGGTTTGAACCCACCACCCTTGATATATGGGGCCGGCACCCTGCTCACGAGGCCACAGGTGCTGCCCAAGTTTTTATATCTTTGCATATTTGCACTTCACGCAATAACGTATTTTTGTGTAATCTTTTTTAAAAATCCAGAATATTGACATTGGAGGATGTTTTTCATATATTTTAAATGAGAAAAGACAGCAAAAATCATTTAGTATGTTATCTCATTTTTGTAACAAAATACAAATGTGCACAGCAAAAGAACTAGTAATAGCTATGAGGTGTTACTAGTACCAGGTCAGAGATGCAAGATTCGTGTCTGCTTCTTATTGCTTCTCTCTTTTATAAATTCTCTACATTAAGAATAAAAATTCCAAGCAAAAACAGTGGCATGAACCTAAATCCCCACCTCATAACCCACTAAAATGACAGTCACTTAAGTTTTTAACGTTTTTAACCCACCAAAATGGGGTGGATGAAGGTGCAATAGCAACAGTGTTTGAAAGGTGGAAAGTGGACAGACAGCTGGCAGACTGCTTGGCTGACCCAAGAAAAGTGAATCCTAAACCAGCCACAGGGAGCCGAGACCCACTCTGATTTACAGAATTCTTAAAATGCTCAGGAAGTGGCAGAAACCCAAGGACTTCTAGAAGGACAGGGGTAAAAATAAGGAAAATTAGTTGAAACTTGCTTTAAAAAGCAGTTAGATCCCCATTTCCAGTCCTCAAAGTCAAGTGACCCCTCTCCCCCAGCAGATGAGATTTTTTTATCTGGACCAAGAAGCATTAGGCAGAGGCCAGGCATGGTGGCCTGTGCCTATAATCCTACCATTCTGAGAGGCAGGAAGATTGCTGAGCTCAGGGGTTCAAGACCAGCCTGAGCAAGAGTGAGACTCATCTCTACAAAAGACAGAAAAACTAGCTGGGCATTGTGGTGGGTGCCTGTAGTCCCATCTACTGGGAAGCTGAGGGAAGAGGATAGCTTGAGCCCAAGAGTTTGAGGTTGCTGTGAGCTATGACACCACGGCATTCTACCCAGGGCAACAGAGTGAGACGCTCTGTCTTGGAAAAAGAGAAAGAAAGGAAAAGAAAAGAAAAGGAACACTAGGTAGAGTTGAAGGCAGCTGAACTATGCCAAAGTCAGGGGCTCTAAGTGAACAATCAACAGATGCGGAGACGGAGAGCCCCACATCACCCCTCTCTTTACCCTTAGATGCCAGAGTGCTGGCACCAGACAGGAAATGGGGAGAATCATTTCTGGGCAAGCTGACCTGCCTGCCAAAATGTGACTTACAGAAACTGGCATGGGAGGTCCCCCAAAGAAAACAGTCACTGGCCCTACAGTGAACACCCCCCACCCACACACTTGCACTCAGAGCTCCCTATCTGCTTTAACATGAGCAGGCAATGTAGCATCACCCAACATCCAGGGAAAGCCTGTAACATGAAAGAAAAAAATAAAAACTTTTTAAAACTTGGAGAAAACAAAGACTGCATGGAGAAGGAAACTTTAAAAATATATACCAACTTTCAGTAAAATTCTTAGATTGGTAAGATTAGATCAATGAAACAAGAACACAGCCATATTAGAACCCATACACACATTCAGAGGAGACGAAAATATCTTTGGGAAGAAAGATAAAGCTATAGAAAAATCCTGGAGGAGAAAAAAATTTAATGAAAAAATAAAGAGAGGAGGGCTAGGCACGGTGGCTCATGCCTGTACTCCTAGCACTCTGGGAGGTAGAGTCAGGAAGATTGCTAGAGGTCAAGAGTTTGAGACCAGCCTGAGCAAGAGCAAGAGCCCTTCTCTAAAAATAGCCGGGCGTTGTGGTGGGTGCCTGTCGTCCCAGCTATCTGGGAGGCTGAGGCAAGAGAATCACTTGAGCCCAAGAGTTTGAGGTTGCTGCGAGCTGTCACACCATGGCACTCTACTGAGAGTGACAAGACAAGTGAGACTCTGTCTCAAAAAAAAAAAAAAAAAAAAAAGAGAAAGAAAGAAAAATAAGAGAGGGAAGGTAAGAAAATTCAAGGATCAGTCCAAGTTTATATTCAGAAAATAGTCCCAGTAGAGAGAAGAGAATGGAAAAGGAAAAGTTATAAATTGTCCTAAGCACTCTAAGCAGTTACAAAAATATCTTTTCATAAAGATAAGTGAGAAAAAGCAAGATGCAAAAGGTGTGTATGATGCTATCTCATATAGAACAAGGAAAAAAATAAGACCACATACCCATAGTTGCTTGTATTTATATAAACTCTGATAAGATAGTTATTTGTGAGGGACATGGAAACATTCCACTGAATTTTTTACATACATAGCTGACCCTTGAACAACATAGGTCTGAACTTCAAGGGCCCACTTATTCACAGATTTTCCTCCACCTCTCCCACCCCAGAGACAGAAAGACCAATCCTTTCCCTTCCTCCTTCTCTTCAGCTTATTCAACATCAAGACCTTTACGATGATTCATTTAATGAATAGTAAATATATTTTCTCTTCCTTATGATTTTTTAAATAACATTTTCTTTTCTCTAGCTTACTTTATTGTAAGTATACAGAATATAATACATAGAACTTACATGTTAATAAACTATTTATGTTATTAAGGCTTCTGGTCAACAGTAGGCTCTTTGTAATTACATTTTGGGAGAGTTAAGGTATATGCACATTTTCGACCATGCAGAGGGTCAGTTCCCCTAACCCCTGTGTTGTTCAAGGGTCAGCTGTGTACGGTTTTGATTTTTGAGCCATGTGAATGGAATATCTATTTAAAAATAAGTAGTGAAAATAAAAGTTTGGGTTTTTTTTTTTAAAGAAAGACAATTTAGCAGAACTTAACATGTTTTCAGTTTGCGAGGGTCCACTGTGTATCTGGCACAGTAGATGAAAACAAAACTACAACAAGGCACATCACTGTAAAATTCAAAGCGTGGGGACCAAGAAAATTTGCTACAAATTCCCAGAAAAGGGATGAGAAAAGAGCTGATACAAAATGGCTTTGGACTTCTAAACTTCTGAAAGGAAGCAATAGCACAGGACTTTCAAATTCTAAAAGAAAATTATTTCCTAACTAAAATTCTATTCTTGGCCAAATTGTCAAATTAAGTTAGAGGATAAAAACATATTTGGACAGTCAAGTTCTCAAAAACCTTACTTCCTATCTCAAGAATGGAGGAAAAAGTATCCCATGTACTCAGCCCTGAGTAATTTATGGCTTTCATATGAAAGCTATAACCCAGTTATAACCTAAAGAATATGGGGAAGGGGGAGAGGGAATGGAGGGAGAGGAGAGATGAGCAGAGGGAGGGGGATTGGTGGGATTACACCTGTGGTGCATCTTACAAGGGTACATGTGAAACTTAGTAAATGTAGAATGTAAGTGTCTTAATACAATAACTAAGATAATGCCAGGAAGGCTATGTTAACCAGTATGATGAAAACGTGTCAAATGGTCTATAAAACCAGTGTATGGTGCCCCATGATCGCATTAATGTACACAGCTATGATTTAATTTTAAAAAAAACAAACCTTACTTCCTGCACACCCTTTATTAGAAAGCTATCTGAGGATGTGTTACCATAAGAGGAAAGATCAAAAACTAGGAGAGGCACCAGGACAAAGGCGACAGGAGACCTCAGGATGGCAACTGTGCAGCATGGTCAGAGGACAGCTGCATATCAGAGCAGGTCAGAAGGCTCCAGGGGACACTTTTTTTTTTTTTTTAAGAGACAGAGTCTCACTTTGTCGCCCTCAGTAGAGTGCTGTGGCGGTCACAGCTCACAGCAACCTCCAGCTCTTGAGCTTAGGCAATTCTCTTGCCTCAGTCTCCCAAGTAGCTGGGACTACAGGCATCCGCCACAATGCTCCACCATTTTTTTGTTGTTGCAGTTTGGCCGGGGCCGGGTTTGAACCCGCCATTCTCAGTATATGGGGCTAGTGCCCTACTCACTGAGCCACAGGTGCTGCCCCAGGGGATATTTTCTTAGGAAGATGAAATTATGAGAGTAACAGATCTAACCAGATCCCTTGAGAGATTTATATAAGCAGCTGAGAGTTTAGAGTTAAATCACTGAAAGGAAAATAGAAAACTAAGCAAATGGTAAAACAAAGGAAGAATGTTTTGAAGGAAAATAAAAGTAATCATAGTTAACCACATGTTTCAGTTGTGAATATATTAGTATAATTATGTAAACAGTAAACAAGGATTTTCATTGACCCAAATTATGATCTATCTACATTAGTAGGATGAGAAAAAAGGAAGGGTGAAAGTGGAGGAAGGATGGCAAGAAAGAAAGAGAAATATTCATCTACCACGGGTCCTCAAACTTTTTAAACAGGGGGCCAGTTCACTGTCCCTCAGACCATTGGAGGACCGGACTATAGTCTAAAAAAAAAACAACTATGAACAAATCCCTATGCACACTGCACATATCTTATTTTGAAGTAAAAAAAAAACGAAATAGGAACAAATACAATCACACCGCCTCCTGTGGCCTGCAGGCGGTAGTTTAAGGACCCCTGCCAAAAATCAAGAAATAACAACATAGTTTTAGTGTAGAAACAGGGAAGGGGCTGGGCAAGGGGGCTGGTGCCTGTAATCCTAGCACTCTGGGAGGCCTAGGCAGGTGGATCATTGAGCTCATGAGTTTGAGATCAGCCTGAACAAGAGTGAGACCCCCATCTCCACTAAAAATGAAAAACAGGCAAGAGGATCACTTGAGCCCAAGAATTGGAGGTTGCTATAAACTGTGACACCAGAGCACTCTACCAAGGGCAAGGAAGGGAGACTCTATCTCAAAAAAAAGAAAAGAAAAGAAAAGAAAAAAGAAACAGAAACATGGAGGAAGGTGAATGCCAAAAGAAACAGTTAAACCAGAGGTTCCTCTGGAGAAGCAGGGAGGAGGACAGGGAGGGCTGAGTATCAAAACGGAAGGATCTGAGATCTTACCCTACTTACAAGCTAACCATCAGCATTCCAGTTTCATGGATGCTGGTAGAAGACACAGGATACATGAAGCAAAGATGTTTATCATGCACAGAAGGAGTAGTGCAGTATGGTTTCCCGCCCCATCCCTTTTTTTTTTTTTTTGAGATAGAGTCTCACTTTGTCACCCTTACTTGAGCGCCGCGGCATCATAGCTCATAGAAACCTCAAACTCTTGGGCTCAAGGGACTCTCTTGCCTCAGCCTCCTAGATGGACCAGAATTCAGGCGGCTATTTTTAGAGATGAGGCCTCGCTCTGGCTCAAGCTGGTCTGGAACCCCTGAGCTCAGGCGATCCACCCGCCTGGGCTCCCAGAGCGCTGGGATTACAAATCCCATTTCTTACAGGGAGGTGCTAAGAGGCGCCGTTGGCCCAGCCCAGTACACTCACTGGGGCTCTGGCTCAGGCTGGTCTCGAATCCCTGAGGTCACGCCATCCACCCGCCTCGGCTCCCGGAGTGCTGTGATTACAAATCCCAACCCATTGGCCCAGTGCACTCACTGGGTCGCACGATCGGAGAGGAAGCCTGAGACTCAGGAACTGGAGTTTTTCCAGCGGACAGTAAGCGCGCCTGCCTTGCCCTTTCTTCCATGGCTCTGAGCCCGCAGGTGCCTCCCTCACAGAAGATGCAGAATTGAGACTGATCCCCAACACTGTCGTTTTTCATAACCAACCTCCGTTAACTTTTGAGATCTTCTGCACATGTTAACTTTGCTAAAAATAAAAATCTAGTTAAGTTAAATAATTTTACTCACTAAAACACTCGCCCAGCCCTAACACCTTCTGACCTGGCATCTTTTCTTTGCCAACGGAGACCCAGAATCCAGAAAATCGGATATAGTCACCCCAGCCTTCCTGAAACACGGCCCGAGAAAGGGCAGCGCCAGACCCGGTAGGGGCTCGGGCTGGGCCCGGCGTGGCTCCCACGGCCCGGCCGCGGCCGCCGAGCTGCAGCATCTGCGGGTTGCAGCAGAGGCAGCACAGGCCGCGGGTGTCAAGTGCTCGGCCGCCCCGTCGCGGTGTGTGCTGATTACACTTGGCCGGGTGTGAGCAGAGCCCCGCAGACAAGAAATGAGCGCCACGGACCCCTGGACCGGGCCGACTCTGGTGCGCCCGGCGCGGCCCCGCCTGCCCCGCCTGTCCTCCCACCTGGCCGCCCCTCCGCGGCCTTGGCAGCTGGGGCGGGGCTGCGCCCTCCGCTCTCCCTCGAGCACGGCCAGGCTTATCCAGCCCATCTCCGGTTACATAAGGCCGCGTCCCTATCTCCGCGGGCCATCGCCCGCCCGCCCCTCCGGCGCCCGGCTCCCACGCGCGGGGACGCGTCTGCCCACCGCCCCGGCACGGCTTTTGCTGGTCATGGGTTTGGGGGGTGTTGACTCATACGGGCGGGGCTCTGGGGCTCGCACAGCCGGAGGTGGTTTCCCCGCTTCTTCCCGCATCACGGAGACCCCATGGGAGATGCCATCGGCTCTGTGGTACAGACGAGGAGACAGGGCTACACAAAGGGGTCACCAGTCAACAAAGGCACTAGGGGGCCGCGAGGGATGAAGGCTGGCTTCCGGGGGTCGGGCTGGGGAGCGGTAACGTGGACAAAGCCGGAGGCTTCCAAGCAGGAGTGAGGGCTCCCGCAGCCCTCGGAAGTCCCTCGCGAGGCGGCTGAGGCCCATTAAGGGGAATATGCAGGGAGCCTGAGCAGGCAGAGAGGGGGCCTGGACTGGGAGGGGCTGTTTTAGGGGAGGAAGTGGGTAAGGGAGAGATCTTGACATCAGCAACCAATAGGCAAATGCTGTGGCCTCTGCTGTAGGGGTTCTGGAAGATTTCTAGGAAAACGAGGGAAGAGCAGGGAAAAGGTTATGAGCCATCAATCCTGCAGGGTGTGGGCTGCTCGCAGGGGCAGGAGTTACCCTCCACAGCCTTCATTCCGGGGGCAAACTTGAGGTCCCCAGAGGGCAAAGGTTGGTCCCACAGATATTGGTGGGCAAAGGTCGCTCCAAGTCCCAGTGACAGTCGGAACAGTTAATACTCTCCAACCTGGGTTAAGGCTGTTACCCTGGGCCATTTAAGGGTTTCTCAGCAGGATGACCCATGGCTAAAAGCCTGAGTGGGGTGCCCCAGGTCGAGGCTGCCCATACTCACATTATCACCAAAACAATTTTAAAAATTAAGGGGGTTAGCAACAGTGGTAGGTGCATATAGTTCAGCTACTCAGGTAGCTGAAGTGGGAGAATCTCTTGAAGTCAGGAGTTAGAGGACAGCCTGGGCAACATAGTGAGACCCCATGTCTTAAAAAAATAATAATACTGGCTTGGTGCCCATAGAACAGTGGTTACGGCACTCCACATGCACGGAGGGTGGCGGGTTCAAACCCAACCCAGGCCAGCTAAACAACAACAATGACAACTGCAAAAAGAAAGGGGGAAAAAAAGAAAAAGTAAACTAAAGATCCCAGGAGAATCCACAAATCTGGCTGGATCTTTCAGTGGAGACCTGGGAATCTGAACTTTTATAATCATTCCCACAGGGAGGAGTTAGGCCAAAAGAAGTGAAACTTATGCTTCTCATTTTATCTTGTTTGAATTTTGTATCCAAAGCAAGTTTAAAAGACCAGTCCATTGAAAAAAACCCTCAAATTCCCATGGCTGGTAGATAGCCATGTGCCACTGAGACTCTGCCCAGCACTTCCAGTGACCCAAAGAGGTCTAAGGACAAGAACTCAGAGTCGGGTCAGCGGCCCAAGTGCTCTGAATAATCACCAGACAAAACTGCTAGAGCACAACGGACATTGCTGATGCCAGGGTGCCCTCAGGGCTCCTCACCTGCCCCTGGAATTAAGCCCATCCAGATCTTGGAAACTCTGCCCCAGACCCTTCTCAACAACTCCACAAGAAATCAAACTCTTTCCTTTATGCGATGCTGGATTTTCCACAAAGTAAAATCAAGATGAGTAAAGATGTGGTTTCTAGATAGTGCCCAAAAAAGCAGAGACCAGGGTGTCAGGCGTCACCACTCGGGCCTATAAAAGCTGCCACAAGAGGCCAAGGCCACAAGCCGCTCAGCTTAGTCCAGCCTATGCGTCTGCTGCTCAGTCTTCTTGCATTGCCTCTCAGCTCCATGGCGCTGTGGTTGACCATGGTCATTGCTCTTACCTGCCTTGGTGGCCTTGCCTCCCCAGGCCCTGTGCCTCGCTTTACGAAACTCAAGGAACTCATTGAGGAACTGGACAATATCACTCAGAACCAGAAGGTGAGTATCAGCTGGCCGGGGTGCCATCTGCAAGGGTGCTAGGGTGTACAACTCTCAGAAAGAGGTCATGAGCAGGCTGGGCCTGGTCCTAAGATGCCTGTGGGTCAGGAAAAAACCCCACGAGCTAGGGGCCAGGTCAGCCATGAGACAGAAAGAGGAGCCAGGCAAGGGTATTGCAATACAGATGGATCTAGGAAGGGATTTGGCAGAGCCTGCAGGGACCACCTGCTCTCATGGTCTGGCCATGCCTGCCACCGCCAGCTCCTACTCAGCCATTCCTGAACAGAGGAAAGCAGATAAGGGCCAGCTCCCTTCCAGAACCATTTTGCATTGGTCGACTGGATTTTGAACACCGTATTGCAGCCATTATTCATAGCATCTTAGTTAAGTGCATTCTTTTTTTGTTTGTTTTTGTTTTTGTCTTTTGAGACAGAGTCTCACTTTGTCGCCCTCAGTAGAGTATTGTGGTGTCATACCTCACAGCAACCTCAAACTCCTGGGCTCAAGCTATTCTCTTTCCTCAGCCTCCTGAGTAACTGGGACTATAGGCACCCACCACAACACCCAGCTATTTTAGAGATGGTCTTTTAGAGACAGTCTCGCTCTTGCTCAAGCTGGTCTTGAACTCCTGAGCTCAGGCAATCTACCTGCCTGAGCCTCCCAGAGTGCTAGGATTACTGATATGTGCCACCCTGCCTGGCATTAAGCCCATTCTTATGGCAGGATCATCAGGAGAGTCAGCTCCTCTCCCCACTAGTATCAGCTCACACTTTCCAAGCACTGATTATATCCCAGGCCTGGTGCTGGTTCTTCACCTGACATTTCATCCCTGCCCACCCCTCAAGAGGCAGGTTTGATGACCACACTCTTCTGACTACAGTGCAGTGAGATTCATTGATAGAGGCCAGATTCAAACCAGACCTGGCTGACCCCAGGGTATTCATCTCTTAACTGCAGTATCCCCCACAGCAGAAGGCAGGGTATTTAATATACCAGACTTCCAGCACCTCCCATCTGATTTGTCTTGGCCCACAGCATCCCAGGCCACCCCTCTCTCACCCAACCCCACCTGGCCTTTCCTGCTGGCCCCTGTCCTCCTTCTCTGGCTAAGGCAAGCTTTGAATAGGCTTGTCCCTTACCATTGGTGTCACTTACTTTTTCTCTCTTAGCTCTAAGACCCTATACAATGGGTCCTGCTGTGCAGAGCAGGAAATGAAGCCCAGGAATGTTGTGGGGTCTATGCTTGTGTAGACCTGGGTTGAGCTGGCTAGGCAGGCCTGTGACTCTGGCCAGCACTCTGCTCACTCACTGCCTCTTTGCTCCCTCAGGCACTGCTCTGCAATGGCAGCATGGTGTGGAGTGTCAACCTGACAGCTGGCGGGGTAAGGACCGATGGGCACTGGGGAGGAGGGATCAGAGGCTGGAAGCCTTGGACTTGTCTGCTCTGATCTTCCCTCACATGTCTGGGAGATTCCAAGAAAGCTTCAGAAGCTCTCTTCACGCCCCTCATAATCTGGGCCCTTCCCCAAAACTCAGACCACCTGCACCAGGCCTCTCAGTAGCCACCTTCCTGCACTCAAAGCAGTCACCTGAGCAGGGTCTGACATGTCAGTGTTCCAGTCCCCACAGTACTGTGCAGCCCTGGAATCTCTGATCAATGTGTCGAGTTGCAGTGCCATCCAGAGGACCCAGAGGATGCTGGGAGGACTCTGCACACAAAAGGATTCAGCTGGGGTAAGCCTTCCCCCAAAGCCCACCCCACAAACCCACTCCTGCCAGCCCTGGGCTCACCCTGGGAGCTTCAGGGGAACTGGGCTGAGTATCTGAGGTGTGTGTTCACCTGGGGTGAGGCCACTGTGGCAGCAAGGACATGGCTTTGGGATTTTTAGGACCTTGGGCTAGTAGCTTCTGACTCCTACCTGACCCTCAGTTTCTACATCTGTAAAATATAAGTAGTAACAGTACCCACCTCGTGGGGAATTTTGTGAGGATTAAATGAGACAGTCCCTGGAAAGCCCCTGGTGGACGCTGGTCCTCCTTGCCTCTGATGTCCCACTAACTCTCTGACCTTTTTGTCCTGCAGCAGGTTCCCAGCTCCCACATCCGAGACACCAAAATTGAAGTGGCCCAGTTCATAAAGGACCTGCTCAGACAGTTAAAGAAACATTTCCGTGATGCAAATTTCAAAGCCTGAAAAGCAAGCCGCATTGTTTGTAGGAGCAAGCCATGACTATTTAATGTGTAGATTGATTTTGCTTTAAAATGTCAGGAATTTATTGGGGAAGGGGGGAGGAGGGTTAGGAAGGGGTAAGGTTTCCTTAGTTTAGACCTCGGGCTATGCCACCTGCCTTCAGCCTGGCCAGCCCACCCACCTTCCCTGGGTGCCAGGGTTTAGCCTGGTGGGCCTTCTCTGTCCAGAGCTCTGAGCTCCAGGACGAGGGTTGGAGATAGCACCTTGCACCCTTCTCAGCCCTAGAATACGCTGCAGCATTACAGCAGGCGCTGCCCTCGCCAGACTGGCAGGAGAGGGACCCACTGCACACATGGTGACTGAGGCAGGGAATAGCTCAGGCACATTCTTCAGGGTTATTTATTATTGTGTGTTATTTAAATGAGTGTGTTTGTCAGTGTGGGGTTGAAGAGACTGCTGCTGCTGGCACATGGGGCCGAGGGCCCGGAGCCTCCAGGCCCCAGCACTAAAGCAGTGGGCATTAGGAGTCCCTGGTAATAAGTACTGTGTACAAAACTCTGCTACCTCACTGGGTCCTGGGGTCTCTGGGCCTCTGCCAAAGCAGGGGACAGGAAAGAGGACCAGAGCAGCCGCTCCTGTCTGCCTGCCAGCAGCCAGCCTTCAGCCAAGAAGTAATTTATTATTTTTCCTTGTATTTAAAATTAAGTATTAAATATGTTAGCAAAGAGTTAATAATATATAAAAGGGCAGCCTAGAACATTGAGGGTGGTGTGTGTGGACTGGGGGGAGGGATCATTGGACAAATTATGTCATTGACTGTGTCAAACTGAAGCCAAAAATAAAGATGGTTACAAAAAGGGCTGATCATGTTTGCCTTTTCTTTGGGCCTTTGGGGACACTGGTCTGTGGTCTCATAACTCTAGGAAGCTCTGTGGGTTGGAGGAGGGGCTGGGACGGAGTGCAGGAGGAGGGGCAGTGAGGGACGAGAACTGGGCTGAAGGAAAGCAAGCCCTTGAGGTAAGGGGACACGGCCTGGGGGAAACGCTCCATCCTGCAGCAAGGATGAGGAAGCTTGGGCTAGGGTAAGAGTTCAAGGAGGGCGTCCGGAGTGGGTGGAGACCTAAACAGTCATCTCATGACCACAGCTCCTGAGAAGTGGCCAGCTGTGTCTGGCACTACCCACATACACCTGTGTCTCCCTCACAAACCTGAGAGACAGATGAGGACTCTGAGCTCAGAGAGCACAGGTGGCTTGCCAAGGTCACACAGATGACTAGGAGTAGAAGCCATGATCTGGACCCAAAACTCACTCCAATTCCAAAGCCCACACACTCTTTCTGTCCAAATGTCATCTGGTCTGAACACATTATTTCTAAGACTGCCATCAACTTGTCTGGGCATCTACCACTGACAGGAGGCTCACTATCTTCGTTTTAGGGACAGTCCATTCCATTTCTGGACACATCTTGTCATTAGGGCGTGTACATTTACCATCCCTGTGAACAAAGATACATCACTGATTTGTGTCCTCTAGACAGAGCATGTGAGAATGTGAGGAGAGAGCAGAGATCGAATGCCCTGGCTGGACCCTGGCTGGACCCTGGCTGGACCACTCTTCAGAGCAAGTCCTGCTGCTTCTCCCTTGGCCCTTGGCCACCAGGCCCAGAGGCCTTCCTATGCTACCAGCAATGGTTCCACAATGAGGTGCCCAGAGCAGAGGTGGCCCCAGAAGACAAGATGCCTTTGAGGTGGGTGGTGGGTCAAGGGGGAGCACCCTGTCTTGGGAGCCTGGAGCTCTGTGGGAGCACCCACAGTGACAGAAGTCAATAAAGCCAGATGCCCAAGACCAGCAAGAGCTCACGGCTGTGTCATCCAGGCAGTAGCAAAGGCCACAGCAGGGCGTAGCCAGGTGGCTGATGACTGCACTGCTAGCTGCTCCGGCTGCACCCTCGCCCTGCCACGTCTCACTCCCTACCCCCAGGCAGAGTCACGGGAAGAAGGAGCTTAACAGCACAGGGAGCAGGGATGCTCTGCCCAGAGAAGGGAAGAATGAGGGGTGAGGGGACACCAGCTGAGTCTCCTGCAGGCTGTCCAGGGCAGGCGACAGGAACGGTCCCCTCTGTGGTGCTAAAGGAGTTGCAGAATCTGTTAAATTCCACTGCATTTGCTTAGGACCACCTGTGACCAACCACTGCACCAGCCATCTGGGCTAGTGACAACCAAGACACCACATGCACCCAAGGGCAAGCACTAGAAAGAATTCCCCAAAGTATGGAGGGTCTGGAGGAGGCTGCTGTGCCCTGGGAGGTGAGCCAGTGACCAGCTTCCAGGGAGGGCAGGACAGGCTCCAAAGTCAGGGGAGTGCAGTGGGGGTCAGGATCTCAGCACCATCTCCACCCAGAGTCTAGGATTTTAAGGCCAGAAGGACATTTAGGGATAAGTAATTATTTTTTAAAACAGAATTTAGGGATCCATCCTCCAGTAGCATCATCTTTGACCCATGTCCCTTCCACCCAGCAAAAGAATTGGCCTATCAGAACAGAATAAGGAAACTTTTCCAGTGAAATTCCACACCAATCCCCCAAAACAAAGAGATGGGGGTTGGGCTGGAGTCAGAGAGGGTCTCTCAGGATTGTCCCCCAACACTGTTCAGGACAGCCTGAAGGCAGGTGCAGGTGTGGCCGCTAGGTGTCTGCAGCTCACCACATCCTCAGCCTGCAGCTCTTGTCCCTGGCACCTCCGAGACTGCCCCCCAGGAGGAGGACCTGTGGTTGCTGCTGCCACCTCAGCCACTACCTGGTGAGCTGGAGAGGACACAGGCCCTCCTGGGATGAAAGACTGAGCCACAGAAGCACCTGCTGTGGGTGAGAAAGGGAAGGGGCCCAGTCAGGAAAGAGAAAGAAGCAGCGGCAATCAGGTGTGTCAACCACCCTGGCTGCTAGAGCGTCCCTGTCCCTGGGGACAGACCCCTGGGGGTATGTGTGTGTGTGGGGGGAGTTTTCTCTAACCACGTGGCCCACCTCATTTCCTACACAAGGCGAGCCCTGAGCAGGCCGAAAGAGAAGGGACTTGAGAAGAGATAAGACTGCGACTGAGTGGGAGGGAGATGCTGGGTGTGGGGCCCCAGCGGGGAGCCCCTGGGCACCGGGAACCCTGGGCCCAGGAGGTTTCACTGGAAGAGGGGCTGGGCTCAAGTGAGAAGCGAGACACGCGAGTTTCCGGTGAACTCGGCACCAAACACCACAGTGTGCTGCTCAGAGGAGGTGTCAGAAAACACTTCGAGTCACTTAGCAGGGTTCTCTGACACTCCCTGCAAAGGAGCCAGCCTGGAGGACAGGAGGACATGGCCCTCGCCTGGCTTCCTTGTGACCCAGAC
Source organism: Loris lydekkerianus (assembly GCA_963574355.1). Lineage (NCBI taxonomy): Eukaryota > Metazoa > Chordata > Mammalia > Primates > Lorisidae > Loris > Loris lydekkerianus. The sequence goes on from CAUYPK010041031.1 coordinate 57,810, forward strand.
AAAGGCTGGTATTTACCCAGCCGCAAGCTTATCACTTTTCCATTATGGTCAATGAGGAAGTATCTTTGGGGTATGACCGTCATCTAGTCGGTCAACTGTTAACAGACTCAAAACCTGCTCCTCCTTTGGCTGCCTGCTATCTAAGGAGGCCTGGCTGGGTCCATGTAGATGGTGCTCCACATGGGGTAGCCTGGGCAGGACATGCTGGCTGGTTCCTGGCTGGTCCTTCTAGAGTACAAGCTGGTGTCAGAACTGGTAGCTGCGTCTGGTCACCCTTCCACCCACAGCCCACTCATAAAGCCCCATTATCTTCATTCATTTCTCGGCTCCACCCCAAAGCAACAGGGCAATGGTTTGCAACGAACTTTCCCAGATCAACTGATTTCTCAGCAGCAAGGGAGGGCCCCATGACGAAGCCATTTGAAATCCCAGAAGCAATTTTCTACTTACGACCTCACTTTCTGTTGCTCTCTCTCCCTCCCCGTCTACAATGCCTTCTCTTGTGGAAAGCGATTCTCTCACAGCCTCATTCAGAAACACCCCCAGCCTCTATACTGCCTGGGCAGAAGCTGCTATGTGGTCAGAGGTGACGCAGGCACCAAAATTAAATATAGCAACTCCGTCATCTCTGCTCTCTGCATCGCAATGGACAAGTGTTCAGGGGCCTGGACACCTCTTCCTGAAACCCCTGGGGGAGGAAGGCCTGAGCCATCTATGGCTGGGGTCCCCTAAGAAATAGCCCAATGGCCTGTTGACCACACTGGCCAGAGGGACCATGACCCCTGTCCAGGCTGGAGCCTATGCCAGGAAACCTGCACTATTCACATCAGAGAAAGCAATTCTCATTAGTTACTCTTCCTTTTCCTGATCTGTTTCCCACATCTTCTACAATGGGCATACATTCATTTTCCAATAGGGGACAAAGACAAATTTAATTTTAAAGAAGCAAATAATATATGAAATCAATGTCTAGTCCATGGAGGGAGCTGGCAAGGCGGGACAGGTGATGGGCCCCTGCTGCTCTCCCCTGGATGGACTTGTACCAGCAACACTCAGCTCAGCCTACATCCTCCCTGGGGAGCCAGCTCTCCAGGTGGGGACTTGGATGGCAGCACCTCAGCCTGAGCAGGAGGGCTGGTACCCTGCCCCCAGGCTGGGCCCACTTGGGCTGATCGGATCCTGTATTGCCAAAGAGAAAAGAAGGTGCTCTATTCTTGGGGGTCGTCACCCAGCCCAGCCTGGGACAGGGATGAGAAGAGTGGGAGTGAGATGGGAAATGTTGGGCCACCAGTCTAGCTCTGAGTTTTAAGTGACATCAATGCCTGGGGACATATGGAGAGTTCCTGTAGTCTGCCTCTCTCAGAGAAGGATCTTCCACCTGTTTCTCAAAGGAAGAGAAGCCAGCCACCTACATAGCTACCTCTCCCCACCGGAGTCCACACCCCTGCCTGCCTGCTCCCTCCTCCCTTTGGAGCCTGTGTGCCAGTGCTCTGGGTCCCTTGCCCTGCCCTCTTGGGGCTCAGGGAAAAAGCAGCCCTGACTTCAAGCTCTAGCTGTGCCCTTGACTTCTGCTATAGTTACTCAGGCCAAGTCTCATTGCCTCTCTGGAAACTGGCACTCCATTCATTCATTCATTCAACAATTACTGATGGAGGCCTTTACTAGGTGCCAGACCCTTTTCTAAGAGCTGGGTATCTACTAAGCAAAACAAAGTTATCTCTAGTGGGGAGGCGGAACGAACAAGAGAACGTATGGTGTGTGTGTGTGGGGGGTGGTGGTGGTAGTGAGAGCTGCCTTAAAAACAGAGCAGGCAGGGACACACACAGGGGAGGGTGGAGAGATCCTTTCCTCAGATAAGGTCAGAACAGAGGTCCGGATGACAGGAGGGAGGAGAAATCTATTCACAGAGAGGAAAAGCACTCAGGGAAAGGGAATTGCCATGGTAAGGCCTTGAGCAAGAATGAGCTGGTGATGCTCTGCCTGGCACTGATGGGTGGACACTGGCTGGAGCAGAGTCCAGGTGAGAGTTGCAGGAGCCTGGCAGGGTCCCCCAGGCCAGGACTTAACTTTACTCTGTGTGGAATAGAGTGATACGACCTGACTCACATTGGAACAGAACCACCCTGCTGCGAGCCAAGAGTCTCCTGCAGAAACAACGGTGGGATGTGATGGTGCGTGTGGTGGTGGAGGGTGAGACGAGATCAGACTCTTAAGAGGTGTGTGTGCAGTGTAATGTATTAGATGCACATGTACAGTTTATATGTTATTTACATAAATATGTAATATAGAAATTAAAAATATAACATTATACAAACATGTATATTACATATTGATATATAAATATTAATATGCTTAAATTTGCTATCGACTCCTTAAGTTTTAAAAATCTTTAATTATACAAAATTTCAAACAAAAATAACTCCCAGGCATCCATTGCCCAACTTTCACAAGCAGCAACTCATGGCCAACTCTATTTCATCTCTACCCCAGCCACACACTCCCACCACATCATATCAAGAAAGTCCAACAGGAGGGGGAAGGTAGTGGCTCTGGGGTGGAGGGTCACCTGAAGGACCAACTGCAGGGCCTATGCTAAAGTGCAGTGGCAACCTCACCCCCACAGCTGCACCCACCACAGTGGGGCCACACTGCCTCATTCGGCCCCTTCCGCCTGGCACCTGCCTCCACTGCACTCCCAGGCCATCTCATGAGGTCACTGAGTACCGAGTATGAGTACTGAGTACTGAGTACCCAGTACCGACTCACGGCTCAGTCCAGTGACACACTTTTGCCTTCACCTGCCTCACCTCCAGGGAGCACTGGGTGCCCCTGCTCAGCCGTTTCTCCTTCTCACATCTGGTTCAGGCTTGGAGGCCACAGGGCTCCCTCTCGGGCTGCTGCACCCCCCTCCCCACCTCTGCCTTTCCACCTCCCAGAGGAGAACGGAGCTCATTTCCCTGCCCCCCCACCCCCCCCCAGCAGCACAATCTTTTCCCTGACTTGGCCACCCTCCATGTTCTCTGCCCCCAGATTCAGCCCTTCCCGGGTTCAGAGCCCTTGGCAGCCCCCAGGCTTGTCCCCAGTTATCTGGCTCAAAACTGCTATCTCTGTGCAGGGCAGTTCCGCAGGCCATCCCGGGCCACCATCCACGACTCCTCCCTCTCCCTCATCCCATGTGCAGCCAGTCCCAAGTGTGCTTAACAATGGTGACCTTGGACATGGCACTTTTGTGAGGGCCCACTGTGTGCTGAGCACCATGATAACACGTCCTGTCCATCACCTCATGCACTCTTCACACAAGCTACTATGAGCCTACTTTTGCAGGGAAGCCTGGGCAGGCCCCCTTGTCCACTATCACCAGAGCTGGGATTCAAAATTGCCAGGTCCCATGGGTGCCAGGACACCTGGTCTTAACTAGGACCCTGTGCTGGGTAGAATGACTCTCAAGCCCACAGTCCCCTCACCTGCCCCAGGGACTCCACATACCCCATGACCCTGTTCTGCTTGAAGCCCACTTTTCCCAACCTCTCTCAAAGTCTCACATGTTTCATGACTAAGCCTGTGAGGACACGACAGGCTTCTGTGTGCTGTCCTGTGCAAGTGACAGAAGAGGAGGCAAGCAAGCTTCGTGGGGCTCAGAGTGAAGCAGGGACCACGGGGATGGCTGCTTTCCTCACTGCCCCTCATTCTTCCCAGCGCTCTCCCACACAATGGGCTTGCATGCCTACCTTGCTGACGCCTGCTAAGCTGGAGCCCAGCTTCTCCAATTAGCTACATGCCCATGAGCTGTGGTGGGTGAAGAGAGACTGAGGCCACATTCCTGCCCCTTTGGGCTGTGGGTGCAGATGGTGAGGTTGTCTTGTGGGTGCTGAGAGGCTTGGGGGCATCACCCTGGGATGCCACATTGTAGCCTCAGGAGTGAGCCCCAGCCCTGTCAGACAGCCTGGGAGGCAGTGTCCTTCTTGCGGGTCAGCTCTTCAGCCTTCTGGACACAGTCTGGAGCCTGCCCCCCAACCCTCCTGATATTTTTATAAGCACCTCCTTCCTTACATGAAACCCTTTTCTATCTAAAGCACCCACAGCAGTGTCTATTTCCTGAGATGAATCCAGATACACTGCATGAGTGTTGTGGAACTGCAACCATGACTGGCCAGAAACAGAGATGGCAGCTCAAAGACCAAAAAGGAGACACGTCCAGGAGGGACATGTGGGAAAACCCAACTGGCAAAACCTCCACCGCCCCGTCCAGACCTGGGGTTACCTATTAAGCTAAGTATCCCAGTCATTCAACCCAAACTATAATTCATAGTAATAAATAATAGTGGTATCACATAGCACCCACTGTGAGCCAGAAACTATGCTAAGTACTTTAAGACCTAAATGAATCTATTCCTCAGAGCAACCTTATGAGACATGTACAACCATCACCCAAAGTCACAAAGCAAGGAAGCAGAGCGGCCTGGTGGGCGCTCTGGGCCCAGGGTCCATTCTCCTAACCACCCTGTGCTATGGAGCCTATAGTACAGTGGTTCTCAACCTTCCTAATGCCACGATATATTTTCATTGTTACAAAGAGGTCGCGACCCACAAGTTGAGAATCACTGCTCTAGTAAGTAAGAAACACCTTTTGTGGTGTGACATATGCAAAGAAGTTTCCAGAATCTCTTACTTGCTCCTTTATAGGAATTCCCCAGGAAGAGCTACATTATTCACAGGCCAGGAAACTGAGCTCCAGAGAGAGTTAGTGATCTGCCCATAGTCACACAGTTGATAAGTGGCTTCTTTTCTGGATTCCAGAACCCAGTGGTCACAACTGCTATGTTCCTGGGCCTGAGAGAAAAGCTCCACAGTCAGAAGGGCCAGTGCTAGGGCTCAGCTCTCATGTAGGGTAAAGAGAAGGGGTCTGTGATGGACACAGTAAAGAGGCTGGCAGGGTCTGCAACTTCCCTCCTGAACTTTGGCACCTGCGCCAGCCCACCCAGATGCTGCCCACGACTTCTGTAGGCTTGGAGGCTCCTTCAGGTGGTGGCTGCTGCTCTCCTCTCTGTCCCTGTAGTGCAGGCACCTCCTGATCTCTGCCCCAACAGCCACACCCACTGCTGCCATGGTGCTATCACTGCAGGGGAGGACAGCTCATCTTCTCCTCCAGCCCTCTGAGGAGTCATTCTGATCACTCTCTGATGTTCCAAAAAGTTTATCCTTCTTTCCCTGGCCTCTATTCAAGCATTGTACCAAACAATTCAAGCTGTATTCTGCTTCTGAGCTAAAGGTTTCCACAAAATATTCCTATTCTGTTGCCAAGTGCTCAGTAAACACATCCTGGATACATGGATGGCTATTTCAATGCTCTTTTTAGGCATGCAGAATCCTGCCTCAACCTTCTAGTTCTCCTTCCAGATGCTCCCCAAGAATTTATTTGGTGGAACTCCCCAGCACATCTGCACTCTCAACAAACTCATTCTTGTTTTAACTGGGCCTCTGCTCCACTTGACCCCACATCACAGTCAATCCTTACTTGAGGACCCCACTTGTCCTGGAAGGAACTGCATGCCCTTCTCATAAATTCTCCCCTGTCTGTGTAGTGAAGAATCAACCTTACCCAAAGAGAGGTCTGTCTGGCCTTTGTCCTTGCTCTTGGGAGGTCCAACCAGCTACAGACCCTTGGAATAAAGAATTTGTCTAGTCTTTGTCACCAGTTCCTAGGAGGTAGCCCTCAAATCCTTGGGATTTTCCAAGAGGTAGGAGAATCTTTGTTATTCATGGTGAGTCCTGATACAAATGAAGTGATCTATGGTGGGTTGGGCTCCTAGACTGTTTTGCTAACAAGATGACTCATGATGGGGGCTGGCCATGCCCCCAAGCTAGTGTGATATCAACCTGGCCTCCAAAAAGGGAGCATGGAAAAAGAATTAAACTGAGTGGCCAAGATCTCAATCAACTGTGCCTACATAATGAAACTCCAGTAAAAACTCTGAACACCAAAGCTCAGGGGCAGGGTCTCCCTGGTTGGGAGATACTCTGCATTTTGGCTCAGCAGGTGCTGAGGGTGCCACACAGTGACTCCACAGGGACAAGACAATGGAGGGACCTAAAGGGTATTGGGGGCCCTCCTACAACTTACTCTCTGTATCTCCTCTTTGGCTGGTTTGGTTTTGTATCCTTTGGCTATAATAAAACTGTGACCTTACGTATAGAACATTCCTGAAGTCTGTGAGTTATCTTAGTGAATTATTGAAGCTGAGGGGGTAGTGATAACTTCCTGATCTGCAGCCAGTTGGTCAGAAGTGAGGGTAGACTGGGGACAGCTGAATTTGCAGCTGGTGTCTGAAGTGAGGGCAGTCTTGTTAGGGACTGTGCCTTTAACCCATGAGGTCTGGCTCAGCTCCAGGTAGACTGGTGTCAGAGATCACTACATTGAGTTTGGCAGCCCTACTGCACAGTCCCAATGGAAGGATCATAAATACAGTGTAAGGACCTTCCTTCATAATTATCCAGATTCTCTCCTTCACAGAGTTTGAGGCACTGTTATAACACCCACAACTATTAGTATATATACACTATAGAATACTACTCAGACTTAAAAGGGAAGGAAACCCTGTCATTTGCAACAACGTGGATGAACCTGGAAGACATTATGCTAAGTGAAAAAGACAGGCATAAGGAGACACTTGCTGCATGATCTCACATGTGAATCCTCAAAGGTCAAATTCATAGATGCAGACAGGGGCTGCAAGGGTGAGGGTGGGGAGATGTTGGTCAAAGCATTCAAAGTATAAATTAGATGATAGGATAAGCTCCAGACAGCTATTGTACAACATGGTGACTATTGTTGGTAACAATGTATCGTATACTGAAAACCACTGAGAGTAAATTTTTTTTTTTTTTTTTGAGACAGAGTCTCACTTTGTCACCCTCGGTAGAGCACTGTGGCATCATACCTCACAGCAGCTTCAAACTCTTGGGCTCAAGCAATTCTCTTGTCTCAGCCTCCCAAGCAACTGGGACTACAGATGCCTATCACAATACTTGGCTATTTTTTAGAGAAAAGGTCTCACTCTTTCTCAGGCTGGTCTCGAACTTCTGAGCTCAGGCAATCTACCCACCTTGGCCTCCCAGAAGGCTAGGATAACAGGTGTGAGCCACCACGCCTGGCTAAGACAGTAGATTTTAAGTGCTCTCATCACAAATAAACGGTAAGTATGTGAGGTACTATATACAGGCTGGCCATAAAGTTCATTGCAATTTAAAATAGTGTGCACACGATCTTTATGGCCACCCTATATGTTAATTTTTAAACATTATGTCATATACCATAAATATACACAATTTTTATTTGGCAATTTAATAATAATAATAAGCGGGGAAAGCACCACAACAGAGCAACTACCTTATCAACAAACCATTCTAAATGATCTTCCAGAGAAATTAGTAGGGAGAAGGTCAAAACCAAGGCAGGGTTCTGAAGAGAAAAGGCTCCCAGAGAGAAAGGCAGTGGCCACACCAGGCTTTCCTTCAGCTTGGGGGAGGCTTGTGCACAGGGCCCTGGGTATCTGAGGGCCTGGAGGGGTCCTGAAGGTGAGGTCTTTATGTTCACTGTTTGGGGTGAGGCAAGGAGCATCTCACCAGGTCCACACGAATCAGATAAAAACCTAGGGTGGGCAGTGGGGCATTGACAAGAGAATTGCTTTAGGAATCGGTTAAGACTGGCGCTTTTCCTAATTAGCTGAGAATAAGTTTAGGATCCTCTTTATTTTGTTTTTGAGATGGAATCTTGCTCTGTGGCCTGGGCTAGATCCAGTGGTGTCACCAGAGCTCGCTGCAACCTCAACTCCTGGACACGACTGATGGACTGCAGGTGCATATGATCACGCCCAGGTAATTTTGCTATTTTTTGTACAGACAGGGTCTTCCTCTTGCTCAAGTTGGTTTTGAACTCCTGGCCTCAAGCAATCCTCCCATGTTAGGTTCCATTTTAGAAAGTGATCACGGCCAGGCATGGTGGCTAATAACTGTATCCTAGCACTCTGTGAGGCCAAGGTGGGAGAATCCCTCAAGCTCAGGAACTCAAGACCAGCCTGAGCAAGAGTGAGTATTTTTTCCTACTAAAAATAGAAAAAACTAGCCAAGTGTTGTGGCAGGCACCTGTAGTCACAACTACTTCGGAAGCTGAGGCAAGGGGATCAATAGCTTGAGCCCAGGAGTTTGAGGTTGCTGTGAGCTAGGCTGACACCACAGCATTCTACCCAGGTCAACAGAGTGAAACTCTGTCTCAAAAACAAACAAAAATAAAAACAAAAAAGTGATCATTCTCAGAGGAAATAGTCAACAGATAGAAAGTGGTCATTCCCCAAACCCCAGGATAGACACACCGGGTCTAGGGCCTGCTATGTGCAAAGACCTTACGGACCTGATGAGACCCCAACTAGGCCCCACCCGATGTTACTTGTTTTCCTCCAGAGCCCTAAACTGGGGAGAACATTATGTCCCAGTGTTCGGACAAGAGGTAACCTGTGCCCATTATTCTACATGAAGAAAGAAAGAACAGGAACCTCTCCATAACAGGAGAGGTTCCAAGGTGCCACCGCCTGTACTTGGAAGAAGCCAGGTCGAAACACTATTCAAGTCAAACTTTCTTGATATTACTCTGTCTTTCCCCAGGAGGCCTGCACTAAAACAGACTCGGACACCTGTGGCCTCTTCCTTCTACGCAAAGCAAAAAGCCAACAGCAACCCCCAAGCTGATAAGATTAATCTAAAGAGCAAATTAGGGTGTAATTTCCTATGCCGAAACTTTGTAGTTTATTTTAAAAAAAGGTTTCATTTTCCTATTGGTCTGATTTCACAGGAACATTTTACCTGTTTGGGACTTTTTTTTTCTCCTGGAAGAGAGGTGCTGATTGGCCCCAAGCTACTGACAATCTGGTGTAATGAAAATTTCCAATGTAAACTCATTTTCCCTTGGTTTCAGCAATTTTAAATCTATATATAGAGATATCTTTGTGAGAATTGCCTTGTTAGCTTCTCCTGATAAGTGAATTGTCTTAGATTTCATTGTGAATAGAGCTCTATTAATGGGTCTCACCTCCCAGCTGATCCCCCCTCTGCTCTGCCTCCTAGCATGTACTGGCAACTTGGTCAATGGACACAAACGCGGCATCATCTTAAAAGAGTGCATCAAAGCTCTGAACATCCTCACAGAGAACAAGGTGAGTACCTATCTAGCACCATCTCTCCAGATGTCCTGGTGGAGGTGTGGGGTATTTCTAGACCATGAGAAGAACACAGGAGTTGCTAGAGAAGTTGAAATTGGTATTGGTCGTTGGCAGCAGAGCTGGGAGCCCGCAGACTTCTTCCCGACACTCTTCTTTCTAAGGGAGTGTAGGAAGTTTTCTCAGTTGGAGGGAGTGAGAGGTGCTCATCAAGCTTCTGTCTGTCCAGTCAGAGGTTAACTCTATCTCTTACTCTCTCGTTCCTGCCTGGGCCAAGACTCCATGTGACGAGTTGACTGTAGCAGACATCTTTGCTGCCCCCAAGGTAAGAAGCCATCCTGTGGTCTGTTTGGCAGATGGGTGACATGGGAGAGAAGAGCCATCCATAAGTATTTGAACGTGAAACTTGTTTGACAATGAGCGGGCACAAATTGACTATAATGTGTTAAAGGTTTTCGAAGGATGAGAATTCTGATCTTTACTCTTAAGCATGATTTGATGTTTCTGGTTTCACTTGATGTAGAAGATGTGTAATAGAAAGGTTTGAATTTTGTAATTCAAATTTAGATCCTTAGCCAAAGAAAGCTGTCTAGGGTTTTAGCTGGCATAGCGCCTGGGATGCAGGAGGCATCCACTAGATCTCCGTTGAATGAGAGAATTTTTCTGGCCCATACATTTCTGAAAAAGCAAATACTCTCACAAGAACAGATATTGAGATTACAGGTTGAAGGAGCTTTCATTTTGTCTAAGAGACTTCCTATGGCAAAGAAGAAGTATCACCAGAGCCCCTCCTCTTCCACAGCCTGGTCACCTAGCGACCCTCCGGGTTGTGGGGCTGGCCGTCCAGAAACCCTCCGCTTGCTCTGTCCAGCCAAAAGCCCCTCCAGCCTTGTTTGACTGCCCTGCATGTCAGAGTCCAGCACATCCCTGCTCTGGCTGCTTGGGCATCTGCCTTTGGGGCTTCTGCCATCTCATCCCCGCCCCCTATCTGCAGTGGGAGGAGATAGATTTGACAGCTGATAGTGCGTTTTCTCTGACAAACACATGACTGCAGCCATTATCGATAGATTTGTGCACTTCAGTTCCTGTTTTCATGGAAACACACGACTGAGAATGAAAGCCCCAAAGCCTCAATTTACCAGTGGTCTCCTAACTACCTGCTTTGCACGTGAACTAGAAGGGAGACTTGGCCAGGAGTGAAGCCCTGTGGGTGGGGCTGGTGGGCTGGGTCCCACCCTGGCACGCGGGCCACAGAACAGGGCCTGTCCTTCTTCATGAGGACTGCTCTTCAGGCCTTTCTCTGCATTATCTCATTTCATCAAAGATTATCCTGGGAGTCTTAAAGAGGAAGAGATTCTGAAGGACAAATGTATGTGTGTATAACACATACACATATCATTTATACACATATATAAAATCTCCAAGTCCTTCCAACCCAGATGGTTCCTACTAGGGTTGCTCTGGGTCCTCCAGAGCCTGGCTTCTCTGCTGAGAAGGCTCTAACAAAGGGGTAGGAAGGAACCAGCTCACTAGACACCAGCCCTGAGGAAGGGCCAAGGGCCTGAAGTGGGACTGCTTAGTTTTACCCCAGTTCTGCCATCAACTGGCTGGGTGGCCTTTGGCAAGTCTTTACACCTCTCTGCACCTCACTATCCACATTCAAAGATACGAAAATGATCCTGAAGGTGATTTGAAGGTTGATTGGAATCCATCTCTTGACTCAGTGGAAAGTGTTATTGTCAGGTTTATAGCTGATTAAAAGCCCCTGCCGGAAGGATGTCTGTCCCTCACGTGACTGTCAGGAAGGGCACCTGGGACATTTCTTCTGTGGCAGTGACTCTGTTGGACTTCTAACTTGGTTCTTGCCCAGCCTCCATTAGGACTGTGAAAATCCAGTCCTATCGGTTTTGTCTCCAATTCTGCCCCAGTTCAGTCAGCCAGCTCTGACTGTGCCCTTTGGAGTCTCTCCCTGAGCGGTTCTGAGCTGTGAGGTTGGCCAGGCTGCCACATTGTGCTCTGGGAGCCTCTGCAGGGCACACTCAGCAGAGGCCAGATAGGCAGGGGGAGCCAGGGGTGGCACAGAAGGGCATCCTTTTGCTGCCCTACCAATGGAATTAAAAGTTTCAGGCCTTTAATAAAACTGCCTTTACAATTACTTCAAGTTTTCCCATTTGCTGCTAACTCTTTTCAATTCCTATTTTATCCTAATTACCTTTAGAAAGTCCTTTGAGTAATATCTTTAGAGAATTCTTTTTCTTTTTTTCTTTCTTTCTTTCCTTCCTTCCTTCCTTCTTTCCTTCCTTCCTTCTTTCTTTCCTTTTTTCTTCCTTCCTTTCTTTTCTTTCTTTCTTTCCTTTTCTTTCATTCTCTCTCTCTCTTTCTTTTTTTCAAGACAGAGTCTCACTCTATGCCCTGGGTAGAGTGCCATGAGGTCACAACTCACAACAACCTCAAACTCTTGTGCTCAAGCCATCTTCTTGCCTCAGCCTCCTGAGTAGCTGGGACTACAGGTGTGCACTACAATGCCTGGCTAGTTTTTTCTATTTTTAGTAGAGACAGGGTCTCGCTCTTGCTCAGGCTGGTCTTGAACACCTGAGCTGAAGCGACCCACCCTGGCCTTGAACTCCCAAAGTGCTAGGATTACACGTGTGAGCTACTGCTTCTGGTCTAGAGGGTTCTTATATTATGTGCCCATATATTTCTTATATTATGTGATCAAAACTAAGAGGTAGTTTAAGTTTTCTATACTCCGAGCCAAAGCTTCAGAAAAGTTTCACTAGGTTTCAGTGGAAAAATTAGCAAAGTGGTTCCTCTTTTGGACTTCCAGATTCTCACTGTTCTATGGCAACATGGTATCTGCCCACCTCTGATACACAGGTAGCTGTGTCCTTCTCATCACCCTTTGTCCTCCCCTCCTGGACTTACTCAAAAAGCCCAGGAACTTGAAAATCCAATCCTATCGGTATTGCATTCGTCATCTCCAATTCTGCCCCAATTCAGTCAGCCAGCGCTGACTGTGCTCCTTTGGAGTCTCTCCCTGAGCAGTTCTGAGCTGTGATGTCATCCAGGCTGGGGTGTGGTGATTGGTGGGAGGGTTCTTGACTTCCAGAGCCCAGATATACGGGACCTGCTCTTAAATTTCCAACTAGAGGCTAGGCGTGGTGGCTCACGCCTGTAATCCTAGCACTCTGTGGGGCTGAGGTGGATGGATTGCTTGAGCTCATAGGTTTGAGACCAGCCTGAGCAAGAGTGAGACCCTGTCTCTAAAACTAGGTAGGTCTGTGGTAGAAACCTGTAGTCCTAGCTACTTGGGAGGCTGAGGCAAGAGGATCGTTTGAGTCCAAGAGTTTGTGGTTGCTGTGAGCTATAATGCCATGGCACTCTACCCAGGACAACTGAGTGAGACTCTCTCTCAAAAAAAAAAAAAAAAAAAAAAAAAATGAATAAAATAAATTTCCTACTAGAATCAGAGATCAGGAGTGACTCAGCAGTTTATTAAATAAATGTCCTTGCACTGGGCCTGCCCTTGGGACATCGAACCCAGCAAGGGGAAGGGGGAAGCTTCTGCATCTGGGATTGTGGTGCTCAGGCTAGATCTTCTCAGAAGACCCTTGAAACATGAAATGCCCTTCTAGAGTTTAGCCTACATTAATGACAAATGAACACAAAGATTTACACTGATTACTCACAGCCACATTATCTACAGAAGCAAAAAACTACAATGATAGGGGATTGGTGAATTATGCTACAACTATGCAATGGGTCTCTAATGTGGCTCTTGCCGCCATGTTCTTAAACACTATTGAATGACTTAAGAAAACGCTCATTGTAGGCTCGGCACCTGTAGCTCAGTGGCTAGGGCGCTGGCTACATACACCAGGGCTAGCAGGTTTGAACCCAGCCCTGGGCTGCCAAACAATGACGACTACAACAGCAACAACAACAACATAAAATAGCTGGGTGTTGTGGTGTGTGCCTGTAGTCCCAGCTACTTCGGAGGCTGGGGCAAGAGAATCATTTAAGCCCTGTGATGCCACGGCACCCTACCAAAGGCAACATAGGGAGACTCTATCTCAAAAAAAAACAAACAAAACATTCATTGTTTTTTGATATGTGATCAAAAACCACATGTGTGTTTTTTGATATGTTTTTTGATATTTGATATGTGATACGTATATGATAAGTGTAAAAAAAGTTATAAAACTTTGTTAACAGTTGATGCCAATTTGGAAAAAAAGATGAAGTATAAAGAAAACATGGAAAGATGTTTACTAAAACATTAACTGTAGTTGTCTCTGACTATTGGAGTGAGTGAATTCATTTTTGCTGAGTATATATTACCTATATAGCCGACATATATTTGCTTGATCATCAGAAAATGTATATAACCATAAGTACTTAAAAGCTGCTTAGACAGTGTATCTCAAATAAATCCCCTGGGCATCTTGTCAGTGCACTTCTGATTCAGGAGGCAGGTCTAGGATGCAGCCTGATATTCATTCCTAACAAGGTCCTGGGTGACATCCTGGCTGCAGGCCAGGGCCCACCCTTTGAGTAGGGTGGACTAGAGCATGTCCTGGCAGAGGCTAGAGATAGCTTTCTTTATCTGAACTGGATGAAGAAATGGCTCGAGCTGAGACTGCTCTCCAGGTTCTGTGCCTTTGGTCTTCAGTGGAAAATGAGGGACATGCCAGGCCTGGCTCAGACTGAGGCAGCATTCCTCTCCTAAGTTCCCAACAAGAGCTGGTTCCCCACTTGTACATTCTATTCTAAGGCAGTGATTTTCAACCTATGTGCCACAGCACACTGGTGTGTCGTGAGAGGATCTTCGGTGTGCCATGAAAATTTTTAAAGATCATTAATTGTATTATTTTTAAAAGAAGTTCAAAGCACAGTAAGCATAATTTTTTTTTTTTTTACTCTTTTTTTAATCAACATAAGTGTGCTGTGTAAATTTAACTACAGGTTCAAGTGATATAAAAAAAGAAAAGCACTGTTCTAAGGATAATGTTCCTAGGAAGAGCCATGTGGCCAGAGTTGCGAGCATTCCAACAAGGCTCTGACTGTGTACTTGAGGCCAAATTCCCCTTACAGAAGCTCTGTCCAAGGTCCAGATCAATGGCACCCTCACCCGGAAGCTTCCCCTGACCTCCCAGGCCAAACTCCCGGAACACCTTGCCCTGACCTGATCATTTACCTCTTGTTGTATGGGGGAATATCTTATCTTCTCACTTGGACCTTGAACTTCTACACTATCTTCCATGGGAGCCGGGGAAGAATGCAGTACGCTGCCCACAGTAGCAGTGCGCAGCCCAAAGTATGGCCATTCATTTATTCAACACACATGTAGGATTTATAGGGGAAAGCTGGATTTTAAACCTTGTAAGAATGACAGCAGAATCAGAACAAGCTCTTGTGGGCATTTTCCATAGGAAAAATAGCTCATGGGGTATAAAGACAGACCCCTGAGCTGTAAAAACAGGAGGTCCTGTATTCTAGTCCTCACCCTGCCATTTACCTGGTGGGGTAACTTTATTCACATGCCTTTTCAACAAACCCTCCAAGGGGAAAGAAACCGGGAAGGCCTGAGAGGAAGGTTGCTACATTTGTAGTAACTGGGAGAGGCTGTGTATAGAGGTCTGGGACCATGACAGGCACCCTTCATTCAGTGGTGTTGCGTGACCGGAGACACGAATGAACAGCAGCTATGCCGTGGGTGTAAACTTGCTCCTGTAATTATTAAATCAAGAAACTGACTACATGAAATGAGATGAGATGGCATGTAGCAAAAATCTTTATTCCAGGTTTTGACTTTATACTTTTCTAGTCACGTACACACTTAATCTATTATCTATTAGTTTCATCATTATCTTTGTTTACCTATCTGAAATTAACTTGAAAGGAAATATTTTGTTATCATATCAATACCATCACCTTTGTAGTAAACCTCTTCTTCTAAACATTGACTAATTTCTGAGCAGGTATCTAAAGAAAGATCACAAAGAAGAAAATAGCCACAGGGGAACAGAGTAAATAGAAGAATATCTTCAAGCATTTACTCAGTTTGCTCAGTATGAAGTAATGACTGTGTCTTTCTTTCAGGACAGAGTACCTATAGACCTCTGACAATATGTTGTTAACATATGTCAACCCTCTGTCCCGTATCTCTGAGGAAGGGCGGCATGCCCTTTGATCTCAGGCTTCATGGGGTACACAGCTTCAGAGAATGGACTTGTGGAATGTTTAACTCCAAGGAAGCCAACTCTGCATGTGACCCAGGGGGGTCCAAGTCCCTTAAGCCTCAGGAAGAAAAGCAAGTCATTTTAAACTCACACTGAATTCACTTTGTGTGTTTGATGTAGGATATGTTTATTTCTGAATATTATTCTACACCCTGGGATAAATCCCACTTGGTCGTGGTGTATAATTTTTTTGATGTGTTGTTGGATTCTTTGTTAGGATCTTATTGAGTATTTTAGCATCAATATTCATTAGTGATATTGGTCTATAATTTTCTTTTCTTGTTGGGTCTTTCTCTGGTTTGGGGATCAAGGTGATGTTTGCTTTGTAGAATGTGTTAGGTAATATTCCTTCTTTTTCTATATTTTGGAAGAGGTTTAGTAATATAGGTACTAGTTCTTCTTTAAAGGTTTGGTAGAATTCTGACGTAAAGCCATCTGGTCCTGGGCTTTTCTTTTTAGGGAGATTTTGTGTAGATGATGCTATTTCAGAACTTGATATAGGCCTGTTCAACATTTCCACTTCATTCTGGTTAAGTCTTGGTAGGTGGCGTGCTTCCAGATATTGGTTGATTTCTTTCAGATTTTCATATTTGTGAGAGTAGAGTTTCTCGTAGTATTCGTTAAGGATTTTTTGAATTTCTGAGGGGTCTGTTGTTATTTCATC
>CAUYPK010041032.1:0-43808 GCA_963574355.1 Loris lydekkerianus
CCCCCCCCCCCCCCGCCCCCCCCCCCCCCCCCCACCCCCCCACCCCCCCCCCCCCCCCCCCCCCCCCACCCCCCCCGCCCCCCCCCCCCCCCCCCGCCCCCCCCCCCCCCCCCCCCCCCCCCCCCCCCCCCCCCCCCCCCGCGTGTGTCAGTGAGTTCCTGCAGCCATGGGCAAGACAATGGTGTAGGAATCAAAAGGTCAAATATTTCAGAAAGAAGTGTGCAGTTTTCTTGGGTCTGAGAGGGGAGAGGGATCAGAAGCCAATAGGTGAGGTCCACCCTAAAAGAGGCATTAGAAAGTAGAGCCCCTTCCAAGTGTCCTCCTCCTGGATCAAAGGTTCTATTCCACTCTATTTACAAATCCTACCTATGTAAAAACACCTGGGGGGTTAAACCAATGAGCAAATGGATATTTATGATAAAGAAAAAACAAAATTCTTGAACTCATAAGTATACCAAACACTTGACATACTCGGTCTTCACGATTCTTTGAGAGGTAACATGTATCGTGTTTTCTGGCTGCCTCACACGTTCTGTGCACTTTGCTATGTTTGGAGAATTTCTCACCTTATGAGTTCTGCCCGCCCAAAGTCAAATCTAGAATTTGCTTCCTCAGAGACCTTGTAGCTAGAGCACAGGCATGAAGTTGAGGCTCTGCCACTAAGATGTGCTCAAGCAAGAGTTTAATCAGCAATAAAGAAGCATAGTAAGGAAGTGATGGTTGAGACCCATTTCCTAAAAAGGTGGTAACAGACCTATCTAGTTTTCTGGGGTAACAGTTATTGCAAGATCAGTTCCTGGCCCAGAAAGGTCAGTGTTGGCAGAGCTGCAATATAGTTGGAGTTCCTGGCAGCCAGCTGGTGCTCTGGGGGAAGCAGGGTCAGCAGCTCTTCCTTATTGGGTCACTTCTGCAGCATAGTTTCAGGCCTTGACCCCAGAAGCTTAGCCTCTCCCAATTACCGTATGCAAGCAATAGTCTTTTTAATTAATTCCTTATCTACTTAATCAGCCACAGTCAGCAGCTGTTGCTTATAAGAATCCTGAATGTTAGAGATAAGTATTGCTACTGTGCCTTTTTTACTGCAAGGAGAACAAAGTTAAAAAATGACAAATTACTAGACCCACCTTGCCTATGACCACCAGCACCCACACACACCATGGGGGCCCCAAGGACAAGTCAACCCCATCCAGTGCCATCCTTACCAGTCAACCCCATCCAGTGCCATCTTTACCAGTTCCCAAACTTGTTGTCCAGGATCCTGGGAATCAACCTGTCATGCCTGCTTCCACCAGCATTCACAGGCAGCATTGGGAGGCCTGAGGACAAGCTCATGCCACCCACCCACTATTGCTGAAACATGACTCCCAAAGGACCAGGTCCTGGACCCAGCCTACTACTACTGTGGGTGAATATGGGAGTACTTAAGGGGAGAGTCATGTTTTGATGTGCTTGCATTGCTTGAAATAATAATTTAATTATCTTATCCAACCACTGCCACCCTCATGTGCCACTGGGAGGCTGGGGCCTGATCTACCCAGCTGAACACTGACTCCACTGGTGCCCCTGCATGATGCCTGGAGGCCTGAGGACTAGCCTGCCATCATTATTCTACTCTCAACACTACAGACATTGCCCAGGGGCTGAAAACCTGCCTGCCCAGCCAGCCCACTGCTACCGCTGCTGACACCCAAGCGAGCTGCCTGGAGGCCAAATGATCAGCCTGTCTGCGTCTTCACTCACAACCACTAGTGCCCACATATACAGCCTGGCGTCCCAAGGACCAGCACACCCAGCCACCACCACCATCACGGGTGCCTCAGGACTGGCCCACCTGGCATCCTTATCCCCCACAAAGCCTCACCACAGCCTCTACGAAGAACTGCAGCCTGAACCACTGAGGAACTCACAGACACCACTGATACTGATTACAGCCAATGCAATCACATAAAGACTATTTGGTTTTGTTGCCTGTGTTTTTGAAGTCTTAGCCATAAAATTTTTGCCTCCCTCAACAAGTGTCCTAAAGTGTTTTCCCGGTGTCTTCTAGCAGTTTTATAATTTGGGGTCTTATGTTTAAAAAATGCTGGTGAAGAATGCAGAGAAAGGAGAACGCTGGGACGCTGTAGATGGGAAGGTGAAGTAGTATCACCATTAGGGAAAACAATATGCAGGTTTCTTTAAAACTAAAAAGTAGAACTATAGTACTAATCCTACTGCGGGATATTTATCCAAAGGAAAATAAGTCAGTAGATCAAAGGAATACCATATTTATCGCAGCACTATTCACAATAGTCGAGGTGTGAAATCAACTGTGTCCATCAATAGATGAATGAGTGAAGAAAATGTGGTACATACAAACAGTGGAATATTATTCAACCACAACAAAGAATGAAACCCTATCATTTGCAGCAACAGGAATGGAATTGAAGGTTATAATGTTAAGTGAAATAAGTCAGGCACAGAAAGACAAAGATCGCATGTTCTCACTCATTTGCAGGAGCTAAAAAAAGTAAATCTAAGGGAAATAGAGTCTAGAATGCTAGTCATGGGGGCTGGAAGACAGAGGGGTAGGGGATGAATAAAGGTGGGTTAATGGATATAAACACACAATTATATAAAAGGAGTAGGTGCTAATGTTCGATAGCAGAGTAGGGTATACAATAATTCAGTGTATATTTCAAAATAACGAGAAGATTTGAAGTGTTCCCAAGAAATGATCACTCTTTGAGGTGACGAATGTCCTAAATGCTCTCATTTGATCATTACACATTGTATGTGCATGTATGAAAATATCACATGTGCCCATAAATATATATAATTATTATTATCAATTTTAAAAGTACAAACAAAAAACAAATAAACAAATAAAAGCCTATGCTGTGTTTAATAAAGGTCAGCTATAATTACCATTTTACAAAAGAAGGAAAGATGCCGAGAAGGAAGTAAAGTTAAGTAACTTGCCCAAGGATATACGGCTCATACAGGGGCAGAGGCAAGATTTGAACCTGGGACTGTCTGACTATTGCTTACAATTTATTACCTTGAAAAGTTCATGAAAGGATCACCAATGTGGAGCAGAGTGGAGACTGGGCCTGGTAACATCTTTCATTTGCACTAACTGTAGATACCTTGGTAGTCATAACACCTTTGTCTCTTTGCTTACACTCAAGTCACTTTCCTGACTTACCTGTGTGCCAATAAACATGTGGGTGATGCCAAAGATAAACTGAGACTACTGATTTCCATTACTACCTTCAAATATTGCCATTCACAGTAAGTAAAGGGATTTGTAAGGGGAGGGACCACCATCTGTTGGTTACTGCAGGGGAAGCCAACTGTTTGGGTTTTGTTTGTCATTGCTCCTGGTGAATCACAGAGTTGTGCATTATTCATCAACTTTAGGCTTGAACAAGTTTTCCCTAGTCAATTTCTGCTCAATGGCTCCTCTAATCTAAGATGTGCCTTCAATCTCTATGAACTAATGATGCCCAGAGAACCAGGAGAAGATTGATAGAGCAGATTTTAATTCAGGATCCTGCTATGTATATTACAAAATGAAACCTAGACATATTGAGAGACACATAACAAATCTGAAATAATCTATTGTGTACCTAAAAATTCCAATATTCATGTATGTGAAAAAAATTAAAAGGAAAAAAAATATCAGATAGGTTCTACAACTCAGAGCAGTTCCAACTATAATGTGAACTAGTGAAAATCTGTCTTTAGAGCCCTCATTCTCCCTTTCTTTCACCATTTATTCCTGAGTGATGCTCTGAACACCTTATCCCTCAAATACTTAGATTAAATCCTCTCTCTTTGCAAATTCAACAATCCACTCATTTTTTCTTCAAACCAAGGTACAAATAATAGCAACTTAAAGAAGTTCCTTCAACAAGCCTTTTCACTTAAATCAACATCTTAAGTAAAGGGATTACATTTTATACTGGACATCAGTCATTTACAGTTGGCCAAAATTCTTTCTTTTTTAATCTCATGCTCCCAAAATGTATCATTTGTACTACATGAAAAGTTAATACCTACTAACCTTTCATGTTAAAAAGTTAATAATAGAGCCAGGTGTGGTGGCTCATGTCTATAATCCCAGCACTCTGGGAGGCCAAGGTGGGTGGATTGCCTGAGCTCAAAAGTTTGAGACCAGCCTGAGAAAAGTGAGATCCCATCTCTAAAAATAGCCAGGCACTGCGGCAAGTGCCTCTTGTCCCAGCTACTTGGGAGACTGAGGCAAGGGGAACGCTTGAGCCCAAGAATTTGAGGTTGCTGTGAGCTATGATGCTACAGCACTCTACCAAGGGCAATAAAGTGACATTCTGTCTAAAAAAGGAGGAACAAAAAGTTAATAATAGATGGCTCCGTTGCACAATGGATAGTGCACCAGACATCTAACCAAGCCTTGTATAGTCATCCAAAAAGTTTATACCTATTAAAAAGTAGGTAACATATTGTGGTGATTAATTCTATGTGTCAACTTGAGCACTCCTGGGTGCACAAATATTTGGTTAAACAGTTATTTCTGGGTGTGTCTGTCGGAGGTGTTTCTGGGTGAGATTAGCGCCTGAATCTGTGCCTACCCAATATGACTTGGCCTCATCCAACCCACTGAAGGCCTAAATAGAATAAAAGGCTATGTAAGAAATATTTTTTCCCTCTACCTGACTGTCTGCAAGCTGGGGCACGTGTCTTCACCAGCCCAAGCCTTAAACTATAAAATTTGACTCCCCTGGGTCTCATGCTTGCAGGTCTTAGGACCTCTCAGCTTCCATAATCACATGAGCAAATTCCTTATACTAAATCAATATACAGAGAGAGATAGAGAGAAATATGTCCCTTATTGGTTTTGTTTCCCTGGAGAATTCAGACTAATACATCTATGTGTTCATTAGAAACATTAGAAAATACCATGCATCCCAAGAAATGGTTAAGTATTGCCCTCTCACCTAGTTTCTTTACCAGATGCCCAAAAATACTTTAAACATCTTTTTAACACTTTAATAGTCCCTTACTCTGTTGAGTCAACCTTATCAACAATAAAGAAAAAATATAAAACTGTACTTTCCAGATCTTCCCCTACTAAGGTGCCAACATGTAATGGAGATTCCACCAAACAGATTCCCCCGCATAAACTGATCCAGAACTAAGTTATATGGGGAAAGAGGCAAGCCATGATATGCCCATATTTTTAGCATGGACAGGAACCTGCAGTAATTTTGACTTCCTGATTATAGCAGATGCTGCAGTTCCCTTGGAAAGTCATTTTGGAATGTTTGGAGTTATTCTTGGAAGGTCACCTAGAGCCTGTTTCTTAAGGCTTCATAGTGATTTTTTAATCCTCCATCCCTTAATAAATTCCTTGCTGCTTAAAATAACCATAGTAAATTCGTTAATTGCAACTAAGTAACTCTGAACAATAATAATTTTTTAAAATAGACCAGAAGTGATTGCAAGCAACAGACTTCAAAAACATGAGAACCTTAGATTGGTCATCTGACCTGGTTGGGTTTGAAGGTGTGTTTGGGTATCATTAAGTGATGGGATACTAGTAACCAAACAAGGTGATAAAACAGCTTCTTAAATTAGTATCTGTGTCATTTGGAATAATGTGTCTACTGAAGCCAAGATTCTGACTTCCATTCTGATTGCTGAAATACACTATTATGTGGGTACAAAGGAATACATGAAATATGGGTTAGAATGGCTGGCTTAATCAGCATCAGTAAACCTTAGAAAAAGACAGGCCAAAGAATTTAGATCAAGGATTATTAGAGTTTCTAGGACTCCCTTCAAATAACTTGTTTCTGTTATAGTCTCAGATTACCATGGCCAAAAAAGCAAATGCAGAGTGAAATCTGATCAGTTCCTAACTTTCATTGCAGGTTGAATTCATGCCCTAACTAGATCTCTCATACGAAAGTTGATGTGTTATTGAAGGAAAAATGGACCACAAGAATTGGAATGAAAGCATTTGGGAGGATCTGAATGACCCTGAACACTCTCAAACCTCATTCTACCTCCCATACCTAAAGAAGTAGCCTCTTTTCCCCACTCTGAAGATGCTGGTCTGGCCCTACTTAAAGATTTTATAAGGACTTCACTTCATACAGGAATTGTAGATATCTTTATGCCCTACACCTATAATCTTTCATTACCTCCAGACTTATAACTAATTCCACATTCCACCATGCTTGTAGGGACAAAAAAGTCAAACCTGAATGGAAAAAATTTACACATTGAAAGAATTACAAGGGTGGCACCTGTGGCTCAAAGGGGTAGGGCGCCGGTCCCATATGCCGGAGGTAGTGGGTTCAAACCCAGCCCCGTCCAAAAAAACTGTAAAAAAAAAAAAAAAGAAAAAAAGAAAAGAAAAGAAAAGAAAAGGAAATAAAGAAAGAATTACAAGATTTTATTAATTAATATTGGCAAAAACCTGAAGAATATACTGAATATTCTACCAGAAAAAAAAAAATAATTTTATGGGCTAAATTATGGACATGGATACAGTAACCAGAGATCCTGGACTCATTCAACTTAGTTTGAGCCAATTGTTAATTTGGATGATTGTTAATTTGGATGATTGACTGAAACCTGGCCTCCACTGTGGCCTATTGCTAAAGGACATTGAAATACTAAGACTTCAGAGCCTTAGAGACATGAGAGTGTTGGAGTAAATTTATCACATACAACATCTCATGTATAGTCAAACTAAGCCTACAGAACACTTTCTTTTCTAAGATAATGAGAAAGACATCGATGAAGTGAAAACCAGAATCCCTGAATAATGCTTTGATGAATTTCTTCCATACCCTTGAGAGAAAGTGGGAAATACTGCTATTGAAATTAGTTTCCTGTTTTCAGTGGCATTGATGGATGCCCAGAGGTGCAGACACCAAATAGTAGAATTTAACTGCCAGAAACAGAGTGGCTGTGGTTATTATACCAGCACAATGATTTGACTTGCAGAGTGATTTTGGTGGTAGCTAATTGATTATGGTGTTCCTAAAAATGTATTAGATGGGCAGCCTACAAAGAATGTACTTGACCTTTATAATTGAAAAAATTCTAGGCATAATGAACCTAAGTAAAAACTTAAATTATCACTAGAGAATCAGGTCCTATCTCCCAATACCTACCCAGGGAATAAAAGAGAAGACCCTTGAGGAAGGGCTTTATAAAAACCTATGAAAACATTCTTCTACTCCTTCCCCAATAGCACTAGCACACATTTACTATGGTAACTGTATCCTGGATAAGGGCAAATATCTATACCTTTCACAAATTATTGGACATGGCTTTGAATTTGTGCTATTCCCTGGGAATATAGAATATCACTGTTTCTCCTGCTGAGTGCAGGGCCTTATTTATGTATAAATGGAATTTGAGTCCAAGTCCATCTCATAGTGGGCATATAGTTTCTGTTAATCCAAACTCTAGTTATTTCCCCCATTCCCTGACTATGATTTGAATGGATAAATCCAAAGAATAGCAGAATCTTAAAATTGCATCTTGACACAAAAGGACTGCCCTTTCCTAACAAAATAGTAAAACAAAAGTAAGACTACATTTTTAAGAGAATTTGGAAATTAGTGACATAATCAAAGAAAACTGCAACCCTAAAAATTATACACACACACACACACACACAAATCTTTTAGAACTTATAAACAAATACAGCAAAGTAGCAAATCACAAAATCAACATACAAAAATCAGTAGCATTTCTATACACTAAACTATCCAAAAAAGAAATAGAAAGATCATTTACAATAACTACAAATTATATATAAAATATTTAGAAATAAATATTTAAAAGTGAAATATCCATACACTGAAAACTATAAAACACCAGTGAAAAAAAATGGAAGAAGACACCAATAAATAAAAAGATGTCCTATGTTCATAGATTAGAAGAATTAGTATGACTGAAATGTCCACACTACCCAAAGTGGTCTACAGATTCAATACAATCCCTACCAAAATTCCAAAGACATGTTTCATAGAAATAAAAAAAAAAGTCCTGAAATTTGTATGGAATCATGAAAGGCCCTTAATAGCCAAAGTAATCTTGAGCAAAATTAACAAAGTTGGAGGCATCACATAAATTGACTTTAAAATCTATTAAAAAGCTGTAATACTCAAAACAGCTTGGTACTGGCATAAAAACAGACACAAAGATAAACTGAACAAAAAAGAGAGGCCAGAAATAATATACACATTTATAGTCAACTGATTTCTGACAGGGATGTCAAGAACAAATAATGAAAGGACAATCTTTTTAATAAATGGTGTTGTGAAAACTGGATATTCCCATGCAGGAGAATAAAATTAGATTCATCTCATACCATATTCAAAAATCAACTCAAAATGGATTGAAGACTTAAACATAAGACTTGAAACTATAAAAGTATTAGAAGAAAACATAAGAGAAAAGCTTCATGACATTGGTCTGGGCAAAAATTTTTGGATATAACCCCAAAAGCACAAACAACAAAAGGAAAAAAAAATGGAATTACGTCAAATAAAAAAAAAAGAAATGACAAACAGAATGAATCTACAGAATAGGAGAAAATATCTGCAAACCACACATCTTGTAATGGGTTAAATATTTAAAAAAGTAAGGAACTTAAAAAACTCAATAGTAAGAACATAAATTACCTGATTTAACAATGGGTAAAAGACATGAATTTACTTATCTTAAAAGAAGACTTACCAGTGGCCAACAGGTATATGAAAAATGCTCAACATTACTAATGATCAGAGAAATGTGAATTAAAACCACAAGTTTTCACCCCTTAGGTGCATGTACCTGTGAGAATAAGTGTTATCAAAAGATGAAAGACAAGTGTACTGAGGGATGTAGAGGTAAGGGATCCTTGCACACTGTTGTTAGAAATATAAATTAGTACAACCATTATTGAAAAAAGTATGGAAGTTCCTCAAAAAATTAAAAATGGAATCATCATATGATCTAGCATTCCCACTACTGAGTATATATTCAAAGGAAATGAAATCAGTATGTTCATAAGACATCTGCCTTCCCTTGTTCATTGTGGCCTTATTCACAACAGCCAGGATATGGAATCAACCTAAGTCTCCATCTACAAATGAATGGATAAAGAAAATATGGCATATATGCACAATGCAATACTACTCAGCCCATAAAAAGTAGAACATGCTATCACTGTCAACAACGTGGATGCAACTGGAAGATAGCATGTTAAATTAAATAAGCCAGGCACAGAAAGATACATACTGAATGATCTCACTTACATCTGGAATCTAGAAATGTTGAACTCATAGACTCAGAGAGTTGAATGGTGATTCCCAGGGGCTGAGGAGTGGGTGGATTGGGGAGATGTTGGTCAAAGAATATATAATTTGCAGTTAGATAAGAAGAATAAGTTTAAGTGACTTACTATACATCATGATGACTGTAGTTAATAATAATATATTGTACACTTGAAAACTGCTGAGAATAGAATTTACTCATGTTGCCGGGCGCGGTGGCTCACGCCTGTAATCCCAGCACTGCGGGAGGCTGAGAAGGGAGAATTGCTTGAGCTCAGGAGTTCGAGACTCACCTGAGCGACAGTGCAACCCCACTCATGAAAAAAATGGAAAAACACAGCCGGGGCCGGTGGTGAGCGCTTGTAATCCCAGCAGCTTCTGGAGGCTGAGGCAGCAGGGTGTCCGCAGCCTGAGTCTGAGGTTGTGGTGAGTTACAACACCCACTGCACTCTGCTCAGAGGCATAGGGTGGGACCCTGTCTCAACAACAACAACAAAAAAAGTAAAGAAATAAATAAATAAATAAAAGCAACGAAATAAAATAAACCAAAAAAAAAAAAAGAATTTACAATTTACTCATGTTTTCACTGCAAAAAAGATAATATGTAATGTAACACATATGGTAATTAGCTTGATTTAGCCATTCCACAATATATACATATATCATGTTGTATACCTACAAGTATAGACAATTTTGCCACTTAAAAAATAAAATTTAGGCTCGGCGCCCATAGCAAAGTGGCTAGGGCACTGGCCACATGCACTGAGGATGGCGGGTTCAAGCCCAGACCTGCTAAACAATAATGACAACTGTAATCAAAAAATAGCTGGGCATTGTAGCAGGCACCTTTAGTCCCAGCTACTTGGGAGGCTGAGGCAAGAGAATCATGTAAGCCCAAGAGTTTAAGGTTGCTGTAAGCTGTGATGCCACAGCACTCTACCGAGGATGCCATAGTGAGACTCTTTCTCAAAAAAAATAAATAAATAATAAAATTAATTAAGTAACTTAATTCAATTTTAGGAAAAACTACAGTAGTGGTGATTTCTATTACATCCGCATTTAACTGATCTGCCCAACATGTTTAGCAAAAAGATGGATTTTGTGACTTATCAAAACTTTTTTTTTTTTTTGAGACAGTGTCTCACTCTTGTCCAGGCAAGCGTGCTGTGGCATGATAGCTCACAGCAATCTCAAACTCTTGGGTTCAAGCCATCCTCTTGCCCCAACCTCTCTAGTAGCTGGGACTACAGGTGCCTACCACCTCATCGAGCTAGTTTTTCTGTTTTTTAAGTAGAGACAGGGTCTCAGCCTACCTTAGGCTGGTCTCAAACTCTTGACCTCAAGCAATCCACCTGCCTCAGCCTCCCAGAGTGCTAGAATTACGGGCATCAGCCATGGAGCCTGTCCTCCTATACTTCTTTATGTGAGAAAAAAAATGAACTTCTATCAGGGATAAGTATTATTATTTCAAGTCTCTAGTGCTAATAGCTAAATAAAATCCCTAACAGAAATATGGCCCACATCAAAATTCATATCATAGTCAGTGAATGTGGAAAGAAGAATTGGGAAATTTTAGAAAGATTTAATTGGAACAGTCCACAGCTGCTGGTCTGCACACAGCCAGGTTAGTAGATCTACCAAACATTTTTCTAAGTTAAAAATAAAAATAAAAATCCATCAAAGTGCTGGTGAGGCTGAAAGACCAGTTATTCTATGGAACTGACAAGCCAATTCTAACCAACAGCCCTGAATAAATTAGTCTGTGAGTCTCAACTGCTTTTGATAAACAAAATGTCCTCATTCTTACCATACAATAGCAATTTTTAAAGTTTTGTTGTTGCTATCAATGTAGGCATAGCCACAAACCTATTCCTTTTCTCTTGGTTCTGGAACCAATACAGGATTTCTGGTTTGATTGAAAGCTTAAGCTAGCTACACCTCAGTAGTGAAAGAATAATAATGCTCCCCTCACCATAAATTCCAGCAGTAGGGGAGTTGTAAAGATGAATGAGGCCATATTGGGCCAATTTCCTGTCTTATGTAAATCTAAGACTAAGTCAGACTCATACAAGGATTGGAACCATAGGTGCTGTTTCTTAGATTCCCATAAGAAAGTCACTTTATCAACATAAACTTGGCACAATTTTGAAACATAACAGCATTCATCTTATCAGCCCATTGACTTGCTGTAGTAAGTTGTAATATTTTCCTCATTATTTTATGCCCAGAGCCACAAAAGATTAATGTTACAAGTTAAGAAAACAGTGCAATATTTATAGCTTCCTCTGTTGGTGAATATTAAATTTCTTTCCTAAGTCCAGCTTCCTGAGAACCACAGGAGAAGGTCACACGTGTGCTCTTTCCATAATGTGTAGTCCACAGATTAATGTCCTTGTCCAAAAGCAAGAAAGACAAGAAAGCTGCCATCTGTCATTAGGAGCAGAGGTAGATAGTGATGAATCAATTCAGAGAATATACTGTTTACGAATAAGAAATAAGATCTGTACCCAACTCAGGACAAGAGACAAGCATTGATTTTATGGATGAGAAGGCAGCAGTGAAATATCACTTCCAAAGAGACCTGCTGGTTTCTGGTTTCATCAAGGAGTCTTGGTGAGAATGTCAGCTACATGCTGGAGACGCAAGAGCAACTGAGACCCGGGAGAAGTTTATTTCTATGACATCAAGGGAAAAGGGGTATGAATCCTAGTTGAACTGGACCTCAAGTTTTGTGGGTCACCAAGAAGTCATGTTCATGCATATCTGACCACTCACCATGAACCAAAACTAGACCCCGGTGGGAGATACACTTGGGCGAGAGAAGGAGCCCTCAGAGAACTCAGAGGCCAGGAGAGAAGACAACACACAAGTCAGCCATTAGCAGGTAAGGCGTCCAGTCTCACTTCCCTCAGACAGGAAGTGCTCTTTCCCTGCCTGCTAGTCCCTCCCTGGGCCTTAGGGGAGTGTGCAGTTTTTCTGAACAGTTCCAGGACTTCTGGGTTGCCGTCCTAGAGAATGAAAAGATAAAGACCTAAGGAGGGGACCCGCTTGCAGAGAGAATTGGCAGATGCGCCAATAAGTGAAGGAAAGCAGAGGAGTAGGGGGCATGGGAGAGAGGGACGCAGGAACAGGAACAGGAGAGGCTCCAGGGCACCGTGAACTTGGAGAGATGTGGAGAGGAGAGAGAAGAAAGGAATTTCAAAAAATGTGTCTGGTCATTCTGGCCTTGATTCCCTTTAAAATTGTTCGGCAGCTGTAGAGATTGGGCTTCCTTTTTACTACTTTACACTACTTTTATTCTGTCTCCTTGTAGAAATTGGACCAAAGGGACCTCAGAAGCAAACTCAGCTTTCCCCTGGATTAAAATCAACTCTCTGGTTTGGGCCCAGAGGACACTTTTCACCAAGGCTTCCAGTGAACAATAGAGCAAAGAGTCATAATGAAGTCATAATGGTTATTTGTACTAAAATGAAGAGCCAGACCAACATTGAGATGACAGTACCATAACCAGTGCTGCAAATAAAGCACAGTGAGGGAGGCATCATGCCAACCAGAGGAGCAGCCGGGGCCATACAGCAGCTTCTCAACCTGTAGCCAAATATGATCACCTGGGAGCTGGTGAAAGGGTAGATTCTACACTTCCCACCTGCTGAAAAAAAAACAAAGATTTGCAAATCAGGTATCCTCTCCCCACCCCCACCCAACCAGGATGGGTTCAGAAACTCCAGCACTGCCATGTGGTCAGAATGGAGTAATGAACAGAAAAAGGAAAGTGATGTACAGAACACAGAAGTGGGTGCAGAAATAGATTGCTTACAGCTCATGTTGCCCTTACTTAAACACATTTTGAACATTTGGCCTCCTGAAATTGGCCGAAACTCTGTTATTGGTACAAGAGTAGGTTACAGTCTGTTTGCACTTCAGTTAGGTTACAGTTCACTATGTCAGGGGAAACTTTTAATCCAAATTTAAAATATTTAGGGAAGCAGCATTAGGCTAAACTTAATTTGACACACCCATTAGAATGACTATGATGAAAAAAAATGTTCTAAAAAGAAAGTAACAAGGATTGACAAGCACGTGAAGAAGTTGGAACCCTTGTGAGCTGTTGGTAGGAATGCAAAATGGCACAGCTGCTATTGAAAACAGTATGGTGGTTCCTCAAAAAATTAAACATAGGATTACCGTATGATCCCTTAAATTCCATTTCTGAGTATATACCCAAAAAATGACAACAGGGTCTCAAAGAGATGTTTGTATACCCATGATGATTTCAGCTACTATTTACAAGCCAAGAGGTGGACGTATGTCTATCAACAGATCAGTGGATAAACAAACTGTTGTATATATACATATATGATAGAATAGAATCCTTAAAATGGAAGAAAATTCTGACATGTGCTCGTTGATAAACCTTGAAGACCTTCTGTTAAGTGAAAGAAGCCAGTCACAAAAAGACAAAAACAGTATGATTCTACTTACGTAAGACATTTGGAATAGTAAATTTATAGAAACAGAATGTAGAATGGTAGTTGCCAGGGCCTGTGGAAACAGGAGAATAAGGAATTGTTGTTCCATGGGTATAGAGTTTCAGTTTTGCAACATGAAGCATTCTGGAGATTGGTTGTACAGCAACAGTGAATGTACTTAACACTGTTGAACTGTGCACTTAGAAATGGTGAAGATGGTAAATTTCAAATTTTACTATGTATATGTTACCACAATTAAATGCGAGTTCTGATTTACCAGGTCTGGGGTAGGGCTAAGGATTCTTTTCTAAGTAGCTGGCACAGTGGTACACACATATAAGATGCTGAGGCAAGAGAATCACTTGAGCACAAAAGTTCAAGTTCAGCCTGACCAAGATAGCAATACCTTGTCTATTAAAAAAAAAGAAAATTCTTCATTTCTAACCATATTGCCTCCTGTTTTCTTGTCTACATATTAGAATCATCTAGGAAATAGTCTCAAAATCCCAAAACCCAGACTACACACCAGACCCATTTAATTACAACCTCTGGGGTAAGGGTCCAGGCAAAAGCAGTTTTTTAAGCTCCCCGGGTGGTTCTAACATATAGACAAGTTTAGGAATCACTGCTAACTACTGAATTGGTTTTCAAGAGTCGAATCCATCTCACTCTGTTCTAACAAAGAACTGATTGCCCAGCCCAGCAGGGTTCTTCACCCGGGTTGCACTTCAGTATCACCTGAAGAGCATTTAAAATACCCATGCTTGGGTGCCACCATTTTCCCCCACCCAGGAGACGGTAATTTAATCAGTGTGAAGAAAGGCTCCAGCATGCATAGTTTTAAAAGTTTCTCAGATTTTTCTATGTTACCTCCAATGCGGAGTGGTTCATTCACTTGGCAGCTATCAAGTCAATAGACGCAGCCAGGTCGATTATAGCAAAGGGATTTTCTTACTTTGCACAAGTAAGGAGCACACTGGAAATAGATCCCAAAGCAACGTGCCCCCACACAATGTGATGAGCCTGATCTGATAGGATCTTGCTATGGGGTATGCCAGGCAACACTGACTGAATCCTGCTGTGGGGTGACACCAGGCTCCATCTGAATGGATCTTGGATCCTGCCCCGCTGTGCTCACTTCTTAATTCAGTATCTGCTCCCCGAGTCAAGCCCTCAGGTTCCGCCTGTGGTTGCACCCTTCATTCATCTGGGCAGGCTCAGGTGGCATGATCTTCAACCTGGGGGTCCATGGCAACTAAACAATAGCTCACAACTTTGTTACCTGAAAGTTAAGCCAGATTGGTCAGGTACAGTTAAACTGACAACCACTAGCAGAAATGTATACGTGTTAGTTGAGGCCTTCTGCTCAGCCTGTCTCTCTGCTGTCTGTTGCTAGCCCACCTCCTTAGTCTCTGTGCCTTCTGCTCCCGCTATCTTAGGCAACCCACACAGTCCTGGCAACCCACACTTGAAGGTCAGTTTGATTATACAAGTATTGAAGGGGTAGCTAATGATTATGGGAGCACAGACCATCTAATCAAGTATATCCAGTGGGTACCAAATGCTGTCAGAAATCATGAATTTGATTCTTTTGTGCTAATTAACTTCATCCACAGAAAATTACAACCAGTAGCCACAAACCACATAGTTTATTTAAGCCACCTCACGCGTCGTTCATTACAAAAGAACCACCCGGGAAAAGGGTAATTGGTTCATGTGACCTATCCTACTATAAGGGTGAGATGTGCAGGGAATTTGCACACTAGTGTGTTTCATTTGTTCATTCATTAATTCATTCATTTTAAAATACGTTTATAGGCTCAGCACCTATGGCTCAAGCAGCTAAGGCACCAGCCACATACACCTGAGCTGGTGGGTTCGAATCCAGCCCGGGCCTGCCAAACAACGACGGCTGCAACCAAAAAAATAGCCAGGCACTGTGGCTGGCACCTGTAGTGCCAGCTACTTGGGAGGCGGAGGCAGGAGAATTGCTTGAGACCAGGAGTTGGAAGTTGCTGTGAGCTGTAATGCCACGGTACTCTACCCAAGGCAACAGCTTGAGGCTCTGTTTCAAAAAAATAAATAAATAAAATATGTTTGTAGAGAGCCAACTGTGTCAGGCACAATTTAAGGTGCTTGAACAAATCCAGCATGTCTTCCCTCAGCTGTGGAAGTTGCCCTTTCCCAGATTAGCATTAAAATCTAAAGACTTCACATAAAAAATAAAGATGATAAACTTTATGTTTGTATCACCATTTAAATTTAAATATTTAATATGTGTATTAATATTTTAATATGTAAACATGTATATATTAGTTGTAAAACAAAAGTAAAGAATTCCATTATTATCTGGGCATCCTGAGCATTATCATCTGGGCTGGTCAAAAAAAATTGTAAGCATATTTACAAAGTCACTTTATTAATCAGGGGAAATTAGGAAAGCCATTGTCTATCTGGGCTTAATCATCACATCACAGTGCAGAGCTTCAGCATTCAGGCAGCATATTAAGCCATCTCTAATGCAACCTCTGGGGCACAGGGTCAGGTGGGGCTAAGGAGAAAATGTACTTTATAAACATCGATTGCTTCTTGTTATACCTTGCTAATGTAATCTGTGTTGCAGATTAGAATTAGCATAATATTATGAGTAATGCCAGGCAGAAATGGTCTGAGCCACAGTGCTGTTTGTGGGCTTGGTTTTGTTCTTCAGGAAGTTGCTATAAAAAGGGCACAGAAAGGCTTTGTATTTTCTTGCCAGAGTTGTAAGGGAGAACCATTTTTCTGCCCTTTTCTTGTTCAAATAATAAAAGGTGAGTAATGAGCTACATCACAGCATCAAGTATGAATGCTTCTGGTCAAAAGACAATTTTTGTAAGTTCCATTTGACCTTTCAGATCAAAACTGTGATGAACAGCAATGTTTGGGACAATTACATTTATAGTGTGCTATTTTTAAGGAACCTGAACTGTGGCCTTTCTAGAAATATGTGCTTGTATACACCTACACGCAGGAAAAGCTCTTCTGAACACTTCCTGCTGACTGCGTGGTGGTCTCTCTCATCTACCATATTTTACTGTAAATCTCTGGCAGGCAGAAGCCTTGCCTGTTTAGTACAATGATTTCATGCCTATTGAGCTGGTGCACTTCTCATAGCTCTGTCATTATTGTTTATTCATCTTCTTTAACGTTGCTCACTGAGAAGGACGTGTTTTAGAAGAGACACCAGCCACTGATCCTCCAATCAACCTTGAACCAGAGGGGTCTCTGTCGTTTTCTGGTCCTGGAAGGAATTCCTGTTGAGTAGATAGACTAGATGTTTGAGTTACATCTGTAGCCGTTAGTTTGATCTAAATCTCTGGACTCTGAACGTGGCTTGCCCTCTCAGACTCACTCTGACCCCCTGCCCTCACCAAACACACACAGAAAGACATCCCACACTCTGAAGTCAACTTCACCACTCTGAGTTGAGTCTCCATCTCAATCCTCTGAAGCCATCCGGCCCTCTGTCTTCCACCCACAACCCAGAATGGAAAAACATTTTTCCTGATTTCAGATATCTTTGTCATGCTATAGCACTTTTAACAGGTTAGTTACAGAGAAAAGTAATTAAGTTTTTAAGTATTAAACTCAAAAATAGTTCAAAATTTTCACTTGCAAGCACTTGGAATTTGGATACATGAAAGTTCAAAGTTTATTTTGTGTAGGTAATACTTTCGTATTTTTCCTAATTAGAATATCTTTATTCTTTCCCTCTGAATATAAGAATAATACTTGCTCATCATAAAAACTTCAGGCATAATCAGAACATAGGCATGAAAAATGATCTAATACAATCCCACCACTCAACAACTTCTAAGAATTTTTTAAATGAAATATAGTTCATATTCCATAAAACTTTCTTAAGTGTACAATTTGCGGGGTTTTAGTATGTCCATAAGGTTGTGCAACTATCACCATTATCTAATTCCAAAACTTTTATCACCCCAAAACAACTCCCATACCTATGAGCAGTTACTCTCCATCTCTCACCTCCCCGTCCCTGGCAACCACTAAATTCCTTTCTATCTCTATGGACACGCCTATTCTGCACATTTCACATAAATGGACTCAAAGCATATGTGGTCTTTTATGACCCAACTCTTTCACTTGACACAATGTTTCCAAGGCTCATCCATGTTGCAGCACGTCGCAGTGCTTCATTCCTTTTTATGCCTGAACAACACTCCCTTGTATGGATATACCACGTCCTCATTACCCACTTCTCATTTGTTGAACATTTGGGTTGTTTCCACTTTAAGGCTTTTTTGAGTAACGCTGCTATGAACACGCACATACAAGATTTTGTGTGAACATATGTTTTCAAATCTCTTGGTCTAAGAATATCTCAGCGAATGACATTTCAGACTTTTTCCTATGCATATCTACAATTTCAATTGGGTCTATTGTTGTTCCAAACTGTGATTGTTCCCCTTTCCTGTAGGAGAACTAATAAAACCTCCAGTTGCCAAAAGACTTGTTGTGCCTCTGTGGGAAGAATATTTATCTCCACACCACCACCATGACCAGTATGTTGCTTGCCTTGACCAAAGGCCTATGGTGAAGAACATTCCCTATAACCGAGCAGAGGTTTTAAGAGTCCCTGTGTGTTTCTGTGAGCTCTTTTGCTCTTTCCCTCTGCCCCCCTGAGGAATAGACTGCTTCTCAGCTCGGGCTTCAAAATAATTAGACACAAGAAGCAGAAATGCAGCCAACTGCAATCATATATATGAAAGAAGAATAAATTGTTATTAAAAGCCACTGAAATGTAGGGGTCATTACTACCATAGCAAAGCCGACCAGTGACTTATAAATAAATCTTTGATCATCTGCTTTTCCCACCCAAGAATATAATGTAGTTCTCTTTAACAGACATAAACTTAAAACAGTGGTGTTACAGAAGCTGAAGTCCAAATAGACTAAGTGACTTTTTCCAGTTGACAGAATTAGTGAGCAAGACAAAGTCAATTTTACATCCCTGTTCTGATTTGCAACCCAGTTTTCTAATTAAAGCAAAGGAGGGGGACTCTTGGACATTTTTGGTGAGATTAAAGGAGGTTTATGAAGACCTTTGTGCACCAGCATGATTGCTGGGCTGGAAATTCCAAACTCACTCATGTTATACTAATGAGTTAATACTAATTGGAAAATTGTAATAAGCGGAAATGTGTGTGTTGTGCTTTCCACAGAAAAGTATTTTCCAAGTGGGGTGGGGGCATATTATAAGAGTTACCGTAATCCTTATTCTCTCTCTCTGCAGCGATTGGGTCTGGGATCTCTACTGACAAGTAAGTAGTTCATGGCTTTCAATCCACTTTGTGCCTCATGTTTTGCCTGGTTTAACAGAATCAGCAGCCTCTACCCCCAAGGCCAGGTGCGTCACCCACAAGGAACCACTGGTGGAAGAAAATCTTGGCCAGCCTCTGTCTGCCCACACTCTGTCTGGTTTAAGGTGGCGTTTTCATCTCTTTTTCTATCTTAAATTCATAAATAAATAACAGCCTTGTAGCTAACTTTCAGAAAGAATGGATCTTGGTAAATCATCACTATTGTTAAATAATTAAGCCAGTCATTTAAAAATCCCCACAGTTGGGGCTGAGGAAGGGCATTTGGCGGGATCTCGCCTACTGTGCACAGGGTGAGGGTGTTCAGCACGGCCCCCGGGTGAAGGGCTCCACTGTGACTTGAACTTTACCTTAGAATTGATAACAATGTGACCTAAACATTTGTACCCTCACATTAATCTGAAAGTAAATTAAAAAATCTCCACAGTTGGACTGAAAGTCACTAATTGACTTCAGTCTTATTAATATTACTTACTATTCTAATATTACCAATATTAGAATGGCCCCTGGTGGTCTTCAGAAACCTAAACCCAGTAGGCCAATACAGGAAGAATTGTCCTTTCTTATACTATACTAAGTAGGAAAAACTCCATTAAAAATAACTGATTTCAGGGCAGCGCCTGTGGCTTAGTGAGTAGGGTGCCAACCCCATATACCGAGGGTAATGGGTTCAAACCCAGCCCCAGCCAAACTGCAAGAAAAAAAAAAAAAAAGAAAAAATAGCCGGGTGTTGTGGCAGGCGCCTGTAGTCCCAGCTACTCGGGAGGCTGAGATAGGACAATCACCTAAGCCCATGAGTGGAAGTTGCTGTGAGCTGTGAGGTCATGGCACTCTACCAAGGGTGACAAAGTGAGACTCTGTCTCTAAAAAAATAAAAATAAAAAAATAAAATAACTGATTTCCAGCCAGGTACAGTGGCTACCCCCTGTAATCCCAGGACTTTGGGAGGCTGAGGCAAGAAGATTGAGGCTAGGAGTTTGAGGCCAGCATGGGCAATATAGAAAGACCCTGTCTCTACAAAATATTTAAAAAATTAGCCAAGCATGGTGGCACACTCCTACAGTGGGGTGGCTGAGGCAAGAGGATCGCTTCAGCCCAGGAGCTTGAGGTTGCATTGAGCTACACGACACTGCATTACAGCCTGGGTGACAGAGTGAGATTCTGTCTCCAAAAATATAATAAAAGT
The DNA here is from genome assembly GCA_963574355.1 of Loris lydekkerianus. NCBI lineage: Eukaryota > Metazoa > Chordata > Mammalia > Primates > Lorisidae > Loris > Loris lydekkerianus. Next base: position 20,339 of record CAUYPK010041032.1, read on the forward strand.
AAATAACTGATTTATATAATAGAAGTGAGACTAGTTAGGTAAGAAGTTTCTTTTATCAATGTCCCTTTCTTTCTAAGTCCTATTTGAACTTTCACACATAAACTTCCAGGATGCTATAAGTTGTTAACCTTTTTCACCAAATCAATTCAATAGTTATTATGGCATAGGCCTTTAGAGTTCATCCTAGTATTAGACTAATCCTTTCAACTTACAAGCAAGAAAAATAGCATCTTTGGAAATGAAAGGGCATTTCCTAGGCCACAAAACAAGTGGTGTAGCTGAGACTAGAACCCCGATTCCTGACTACCCCATCAGGGCTCTTTCCATTCCAAGCCATTTCCTTAACCAAGGGATCTATAAGATGTCACCACTGACTCTCCTAGAAAGTTGAACCACCCATGGAAAGTTGAACACAGATCTCTACTAAGGTGATGGATGGATAATTCTGCCTTTATCTGGTGACAGAAGTATAACCAGGTAACATTGCCCAGTTGTCACATTGTTCCCCCAGTAGGACAAGTCAGGATTAGTCAAGACAGCATCCTCAAAAAGAATAGGACAAGAAACACGGAGGGGGCCGTTGTTAAGGCGCTTCAAATGCGTCTGCCCCTTAGCCCAGCAAGATCTGACTTGGGTCTATGAGAGGAAAGAGCAACTTCAGCCCTGCTGGTTCCCAGGAGGTTAATCATTCTCCTGGTTCAGCCAGGAACCTGCAATACCCAGGCTGAAGGAACGGCCGCACTCTCTGGCCACACTAAGGGCTTCATGAGGGTGTCTGCATTCTGCCATGATCCAGGTGTCATCTGGAACTATGTAAAAGGTCAGGGGAAAGCAAGGTCCTGACCAGAGGGTGCTGAGGGAGGGGGGAGTAAACTCACCATTTGACCCTAATGACTCTGATCCAAGCTCAGGCTTCCAAGAGGAAATTAGACATGCCCTTCATGGGAGGTTCTCGAAGAACTTAGATGATTTGTTAACCACTAGGTTATTCTTAGGCACAGTGTTTCACAAAGTCCCCAAGATAAGCCGGCTAAAAAGGTGTGACACCCAGCCTTAGCAATAGGTCTTGTGGGAAAAAATTAGGTCATTCATTGTTCTAAGTAAGGCTTCCGAGTGCCAATGATCTAAATGATTTTTCTTTTTTCTTTTTTTTTTTTTTTTTTTTTTTGGCGGGGCTGGGTTTGAACCCACCACCTCCGGTATGTGAGACTGGTGCCCTACTCCTTTGAGCCACAGGCACTGCCCTAAATGATTTTGCTTTTTAAGCTTTAGACAATTGCTGGGGGAATGGGGTAGGTGAAGGTAGCTCCCACTGGGAAACAGTGTGGGTGTGGAAAACAGATGTGATGTGAATAGTCCTAATAGAAAAATCTTTTTACTGTAAGTAAGAAGAGTTGTAAATCTGTAGAAATTTTGGTAGAGACTTCTAGATAGATTATTCTTGACACTTCAAATTTCTTTCCCTTTCTTCATTTCTCTTAACGCCCTCAGATAGCTTGTGCTCACTGGGGAAAAAAAAAAAAAAATTGAAATGCCAAATAAATCTTCACTCTGACTGCAAAACTCCACCATGCAGGCATTCTGTCACTGCTGTTATTAAGTAATTTCTGTTTTCAAAAAGTAATTTTTTTCCCTTTTCTCTTCCTTTCAAACCGCTCCCCCTTCTACAGTCCCAATCAGCTGTTTCTCAAAAATTACACATTAGGCAGGTCAAGTAAAGTTTTACCTGCTCTTTCTCCTGGAACTCCAAAAGTGAGATTAAGTGGCAAGATCAAGGATACAGAGTCAGCCAGGGGCAGAGCAAGCGCCTGGAGGCCCTGCCACCCAGGGCTCTGTTTGCCTCATTATTACACTGCCTCTTGAAAACCCTTGCTGAGATTCGAGTTTTTCCAGCTTTTATTGTAACCATTAAAAATATTAATGGCCCAAGAATACAGAAGCCCAACTAGAGTTTCCTTGAAATCCTTCATCACAGTTGAGGCACACTTTGTGTTAGGCATTGTTAAATGCCACTGCCCATGGACCCAGGAAGGGGAAGGAGCGATAGACTCTCCTTATGAAACTAAAGACATGTTCAAAGTCACCCTTGTTAGCCTGGGCTTTTCACCCATACTACAATCACACATCTTTTAACAAGATGACCCCACTACAATAGCATTCTGGTGTCAGCCTCTTCATTACCAGTTGTAGAAATTGTCCACTAAATTCTTCTCCCAGGAAAGCCGTGGTGAGTAACTCTCCTCCCCTCTCCTCCCCTCTCCTCCCCTCCCTTTTCCACCCCTCCCCTCACCTTCTCTTTCTCTTTCTCTCCCTCTCTCTCTCCATCCCTTGCCTTCTATGCTTTGCAATTACCCCCTCCACATTTCTGATGGAGCCAAAGGGAGCTACCAAGGACTGGATTCAAAAGTACCACTCTGCCCCCCAGAAAACTGGGCCATGTGGGCTGTGAGCGTGACCCTGCCCTGGAGAGGCTGACAGCCAAGGAGCACCTCCAGGCACCAACTGTAATGCTACAGTGTGAGCTGTTGATCCTCCTGCCTGTGCTGGGGGATCAGAGCTGCTGCCTGAGCTCCAGTAGTCAGAGCAGGAAAGGCTGTGTTCTCTGGCCCACTCAGGCTTGCTATTGAAGATACCTATAAATACGGCAACAAAAAAACCAGATTTAGAGTCCAAGTCTTCCAAATCAACATTTGAACTGTTCATCATGAGAAGCTTGGTGCTATAAACATTAACTTCTCATCTTAATCATTCATCTGGAGGTATTTAATACCAAAGCAAATAGTTCTCAAAGGTTGATCCTGGATGACATCAGCCTGAATCTTATTTGACAAAGGCATGCAAAGGACATCTGTGTTCTAATCTCATGTCCGACCATAACTGCCAGATGGCCAAGTCACAGGACTTCTCTCAGCCTTCACAGCTTCCTTATCTGGGGAAAGGGGATACTTCCCACCATACCTGCAAGTATTTTAGCAATGACATGACATGAAAGAACACAGGCAAAGACACGTGGTGAAACGTAAAGCACTGTGGTCAAGAGGGAGACCATTGCCATGTCTTTGCTCACCTGTGCTAGCATCATGTCAGGTGGAAACTTAGGATTCCAGTCAGTCAAAGCCAACGTCAGAAGACCTTAATCATCTCCAGTGTATATTTATAAGCATTGTCTGAGTTCATGGTGTATGTCATGATTTGGATGTGGTATGTCCCTGCCAAAACTCATATTGAAGTATGGTCTCCAATGTGACGGTGTTGGCAGAGGGAGCCTAATGGGAGGTGTTTGGGTCTTAGGGGCAGATCTCTCATGAATGGATCCCATGGCTGTGACAAATTATCCATGAAGGATCTGCCCCCATGAATAGATCAATGCCCTCCCCAGGGGTGAGTGGTTCTCATTCTTATGGACACGGGTTAGTTTCCTCAACAGCAGGTTGTTTAAAAGGGGTCTGGCTTCCCCAGTTTCTCCTGCTTTCTCTCTCACACACCCACTTCCTCTCCACCTCCTACTGTGAGGCCATGAGGCCATCCCCAGATGCTACTGGCCCAGTGTGGAACTTTTCAGCCACCAGAAACAGGAGCCAAACAAACCTCTTGTTTTTATAAATTACCCAGTCTTCAGTATTCTGTTATAGCAACACAAAACAAACTAGGACATTATACTTCCTTCTCTTTCTAAGGCCAATAGCAATATTTGTAGACTTCTTCATGGGAGAGGGATGCGCATATGTGTGCTGTTTTCTAAGCCTTTCAGTGACACAGGAACCAACTTTCAGGGAATTTTTTGAATGTATTTCTTGCTAAGAACGTTCTTTTCATCCTCTTTCTCTTTCTCTATTTTTCTGCATGGATTTCTTTGGAAAAACATAAATGCTCAAATAAAAAAAAGAATGTCTTTCTCAGACCTCTCCAGTGTCAACCTTAAATCAAAGATTACCTGCCATGCAGCCTTCAAACTAACCTGCCCTTTTACTTAACCCTGTCGTGATGTGAAAATGAACAGGAATTGCTGAGATGGCAACTACTTGGAAAGCAGCCTTCCCTTGAGGCAGGGGCCTCCATTACTCAGCCTAAATTAGCGATTTTCAACAGGGTGCCATGGCATACTGGTGTGCCGTGAGAGGATCTTAGCAAAAAAAATTTTAAATCGTTAATTAAATTATTCTCAAAAGAAGTCAAAGCACAGTTAGTATATTCTTTTTTTAACTTTTTTTTTATCAACATAGTGTAAGTGGCAGGGGAAGTTTAACTATAGGTCCAAGTGTGCTGTGAGATAAAAAAGGTGAAAAACAGTGACCTCAACAGTGACCATGACCTCTGTTAAAAATCAAACCAAACCACAACTACAAAAAATCCCTAGAGATTCAACAAGTAATTTCCAGTAGGGACAAAAGAGAGAGGAAAGAGAAGGAGAGGTGGATTAGAGAGATTTAAAAGAGACTTGAAGTCCTGCTGATGTGTACCATGCACCCCCTGAGGTGATGTCATGAGAAGGAAACTTGTTCCTTTAGCCCTGCCTAATCACCAGAAAATATCAGACAGATCCAAGCTGAGGTACTTTCTACAAATTATCTGACCTGTACTCTTTGAAACTGCCAGGCAAAACAAGACTGAGTAACTGTCACAAATCAGGAAAGTCAAACTAAGGAATCATAGTGACTAAACACACAGTGGTCTCCTGAATTATATCTTGGAACAAAAGAAATGACATTAGGGGAAAAGAAAAAGAAAAGCCCAGAAAATCTGAGGAAAGCCCCTAGGATAGTTAATAGTAATATACCTATAGTCTATGGCTTAGTTTCGGCTAACATGCCATATTACATAAGACGCTAATGCAGGGGGAACTGGGTGAAGGGTACTCAGTAACTCTCGGTACTGTGTCTGCAACTTTTCTGGCAATATATAGTTATTCCAAAACGAACAGTTTGTTCTAAGAAGAGGGTAAAAGTAACTTAATAGACATATCAACCAATCATATTGTAGAACTTTATTTGAATCAAGGTCAAATTATTTTAAAAATTCATTTATAAGACCCCTGGAAATCCAAACATTTCATGTTTGATAATATTAAGGAATTACTTATTAATTGCTTTTAGGTGTGTTCCTGGTATTGAGGTCATATCTCTTAAAAGACTTCTTCATTTCTTAGAAATAAAAACAAAAATATTTATAGATGAAATGATATAATGGTGTGAATATGCTTCAAAACTAACCCAGGAGGAGCAAGTTGGTGAGGGTATAGGTTAACAAGGCATGAATAAATAATCATTAAAAATGAGCAATGGAGACATGGGAGTTCACTATTTTATTTTGCCTTCACTTGTGGATGCATATGTTGGAAATTTTCCAGAATTTAAAAAAAAAATTAATTTAAAAAATACAAAAAAGAAATGTCATAATCTCCCAATATTTTGATCACATAGCATGATCTTTGCTGCTGTATTTGCCACTCAGCAGCCCCCCTCCAAGTATTTTCATTTAGTTTCCGTTATTACCAAACCCACAAACCAACTCTGGGGTCCAAGCGCCCACTAGGACCATCCACCCGCAAGAGCCTCTGGAACTTGTCGCAGGTATTTTTTTTTTTTCTTTATTTTTTATTGTTGGGGATTCATGGAGGGTACAATAAACCAGGTTACACTGATTGCAGTTTTTAGGTAAAGTCCCTCTTACAGTCATGCCTTGCACCCAAAAGGTGAGGCACACACCAACGCCCCACTCCCCTCCCTCCTTCCCTCTCTTTGCTCTTCCTTTCTGATTTCATTTCTTTTTTCTTTTTTCTTTTTTTTTTTTAAGCAGGGACTCAACTTTATTGTGTCAAGCAGCCGCTTATATAGAGCGTGGGGAAGGGGCAGGGAAAGAAGGCAGGGGAATGAGGTGTGTGAAAGGGTCGGGCCAGTGGCATGGTACCACGTTGGCTGTATCTAGGTAGAGGCAGTTTCAGGCCGGGCCTTGCTGAGTCGTTGCTACTTGGAAGTAGCTCGATGGATCTACTTCTAGTCAGGCTCGGGAAGTTGCACTAGGCCTCAGGCACTGGAATAGCCCATGTCAGAAGGTGTTCACTGTTCTATGATGGAAGCACATAATTGAAGTTTTGTGTTCAGAGCAGGAATGTATGGGGAAGGTAAAGGTAGGCCAGAGTCTGAAACTCACGAAAAAAATGATAATTAAATGGCCTTGTGCACTATTAAGGTAATAGTGTCCAAGTCACATGTGTTTCTTATTTTGGGGAAGGTAACAATTCTCTGAATTTTATCTCTGTCACCAAAAAAACGGAACTTGGGAATGTTGATATTTCTTATGCTAACCTAGGTAACAGTGCCCTTACACTGGTTATCACTTGTCTCCCTAATGATCTGGGGTCATCCTAATTTTCTTTTCTATACCTTCTTTATGACAACCAGCAGAGCTATACAATTGCAAGGTAGGGAGCACTGATATGGAATGCTGGTGTCTGAGCTTCTAGTTCTGTCGGAACACTCACAATTAGGAGAAAACTTGTTCATAGGTAAAATCCAGTGCTTAATTAAAATTCAAAGAATGAGAAAAATCTTCACCTTTGACCACTGTACTCCGTGGCCTTCTCCTACTGAAATAATTCTTACAAGGGTTGAGAATGTAAGAATAAAAAGTACTTTTGAGGTATACAAACATATTTTCCTTATTGAACATTGCAAGTGTATGTGGTAAATAGTTGGTTAGATGACAGAGTACAGAAGACATGAGTGAATCTTAGTCCATAATCCCAGCGCCTTGTCCTCCTTTTCTGATTCAATTGAAAAATGATTTTGCCATGGGGAACTGAGAAACATTACTTTTATAACAGGGGATTTCAATCTTTATTTATTTTATAAGAGTCCTTTTTGGAGGCATTTATAAAGCTAACAAGGTACAATTTCAGGGGGGTAAGTCTGGATAATTGATATGAATGTTAAAATCTGAGTAGCTCTGCTAGAACAATGGTTTTCAAAATGCTGTCACCAGACCAACAGTGGCGATATCACCTTGGAACTTGTAAGAAATACAAAAGAGAGAAACAGAGAGCTCATTTACTCAGAAACTCTGGTGAGGGGGGCTGGACCCAGTAATGGGTGTTTTAGTAAGTTTTGCAAGTGAATCTGATCCACGCTAAAGTTTGAGTATAGATGATAAAGTGATTCAAGGTAATTGATAGGAATATTGGCATTAAGACTTACCAAGACGGTAAGTAAAAGTCAGTAACTGACTAGAAAATTGTCAAGTTCATTATAAAAGTTCTTCCTAGGAAAGTTAAGTCTGCATCTAAATGTAACTAATGAGGAAATTCAAAGATTCAAGATTCTCTTCAATTTATGGTTCCATAACCCTGCCATGAAAAGGCTAGCATAGAAAAAAGAGAAGAAAGTTAATTTATTAATTTAAATGTATGTAATGTCTTTTACATTACAAAAGCTTTTCTACAATCACTATTTAATTTAATTTCATCCTCAAATTCACTAAGAGATTGTACAGGAAGTGTCACATACACTTTTCACGAATGAGGAAGAAGACTGGGGCTTAAGGTGAAATTACTTTCTTCAAATCCCCTGGCTAAGAATAATCACAGCCAGAACTTTTGACTTTGAATCTGGTATCTAGTAAATGTGTTTTCAGACAGAATGAAGTAAAATAACATTTTTTTGCTTGTCAAGCATAACTACTTATGTATTTTATTGTGTATGCGTGTGTATGTACATGTATATTTAAGTGTCTGCGTATGCCAGGAGATTCCCCACTATTACAGAAAAGGAAACAGAATTTTACTTGAAGTTCAGAGTTATAATTAAAACAATCACACCCAAAATCTCTAAAAAGATTCTGAATAGATTGCAGATTGCTTAAAAGACGAATATAATCAAGCAAATCCAGAGAGAATTTAATAGAAATTTCTCCTGACTTAATTCTATGTACTGGTGCAGTAGAGAGATTATAATAAAGAGGGATTGTCTTATTTTGTTTTTAGCAGACTGCATCTCCTTATCTTTCCATTTGTCACAATAAATATTTACCTTAAAACGTACACGGACCAACGTTTTAACTTTTCTTTCTGTGTGAACAACCTGAATCTGAAATGCCATTTCAAAATGAGAGGTTATTTAAAACCCATTGGAATTGTAGGATGGAATGGCAGGTCTATTTTTAGATCTCTAAGTGTCCTCCATTAAAGAAAGATGGAGACTTTACCTCTTTCATGTTTACATGAAACATGGTGGAGCTGGAACATATTCTTCTTAGCAAAGTTCCTCAAGAATGGAAGAAAAAGTATTCAATGTACTCAGCCCTACTATGAAACTAATTTATAGCTTTCATATAAAAGCTATAACCCAGTTATAAACTAAGAATATGGGGAAAGGAGAAAGGGAGGGGAGGGGAGGGGGAAGGTTGGGTGGAGGGAGGGTAATTGGTGGGACCACACCTACAGTGCATCTTACAAGGGTACATGTGAAACTTAATAAATGTAAAATATAAATGTCTTAACACAATAACTAAGAAAATGCCAGGAAGTCTGTGTTAACTAGTGTGATGAAAATATGTCAAATGGTATATAAAACCAGTGTTTGGCACCCCATGATTGCATTAATGTACACAACTATGATTTAATAAAAAATAAATAAATAAATAAAACCCATTGGGTTCCCTAATAATTCATACACATTTAGGGTTTTATTTGAGAGTTTGTGACAGGGAATGCTCCTTCCATCACCACCACTCTACCTTGATCCAAAAATGAATTCTGTATGTTTTAATTATGCAGAAATAGAAATATGTGAACCAAGTAAAAATATAAATTGACTTCATGGGCAATACTTTACCCTCCTATTCACATATTACTTTGCATATGTTATAAGGTTGATTCTTTTTATTTAATTTAATTTCACTGCCCATATCTACATCGCATTCATTTAAACTAGGCACCTTTTAGAAGCTAGGCATCATGACACGTCCTGTGAACTCAGTGGTGAATACTGAAAATGTTGCCTTTTTGGGAAAGAATGATAATGAAAAAATAATTACATATGCAATAAATATCATGAATGTGGAAGTAAAAAACAACTATGGATCTAAGTTAGACAAGGGAGAGCACAAGGCATATCTAGAACAAGATGCATTTCAGTTGAGACGTAGAAGTGAGTCTTTTAGGCAAACGTGGTGGTTTTAAAGGATAGCTTTCATCCAGAGAGAAGAGTACATTCGAAAACATGAAGAACATGGCTCATTTTCAGGACTGACAGAAGAAAAGCAAGGTTGGCAATGTGGAGGAAGTGATGCTAAAAGTGGCCTGAAAGTGAAAGCAGAAGCCATTTACTTGTCCTCAAAGGCCAGATATTGAGCTTGACCAATGGTCTACAGGGATATATTAGAGGATATTAATTATCAAGCATACACTTTAAAAATAAAGAATCATCCTAGATGAAATGTGAAGAATGAAGGACAGCAAGAGTAGGGAGTTAGCTACATATATCTTTGTTTACTTACAATAGAGGCATTGGTCATGGACAGAGCTCTGTGGACAAGTCCAAGAACAGTGTATTCAACCAGGAAATGGAAAGGTTTGATGGTTGACTAGTAATTAGGAGCACACATTAGGAAGAAGGGAGAACACAGGATTATTTCCAAATGCGTAGCTAGAGAAAGGTGGTAGGTAGACAGCTATAATCACTGTAGTTATGAACATGGACGCAGATGTGCTGTGAAGTAGAGTAAGTAAGTCAGGAGTAGAGTAAGTGGTCCAGTTAGGGAACACTGAATTTTGAGATGCCTGCAGAGACAGCACAGATTGATTTCAGTTTTATAATTGAGTAGTCATTCTAGAATTGTGAAAAGAGTTTTAGGCAGGTCGTTTGCCTTTAAGAGTTGATAGTGATAGAAGGAACTGCAATCAATCAAATGTTATTAGGAAATATATAGGAATGAATAAAAGTAGCTCAGAAGGGACGTCAGAATATACAGCAGATGAAAGAGAAGAGCAGCAGTGGACATTGAGGATAAATGCTGCCACAAGTCAGCCTGGAGCCCGAGAAAGCATAAACCTTCGTATCCAAGAGTGTGCCCAGAAGAGGGCAGGTGGCTTGATGAATTACTTCCATGAGATCAAAAAATCTCAAAAGTACCTCTGGGATTCACTGAGATGGCGGTCACGAGTGATGTTAGCGAAAGTCCGCTGTATCCATCAGTGACCACAAATGAGGAGAAACGAGAGGATGAAAAATAACAATAAGGATAAATATAATTTTTAATAAATTTTGACGTAAAGAAAAATTAGCATAGGATACATTACATATCTGAACCTTTATTGGTGGTCTAACTCTGTTAGAAATAATACAGAGTCTATAATGTTTATTTTCTATTAAAATAGAAGCATATATACTGGAGGCCAGTAGGACAGAGCCAGTTGAGGAGAAAGGACTAAAGATATAGCGGAAAGAACAAATATAATTAAGGTTCCAGAACTAAATGAGAAAGGAAACTAGATCATTACCAGTGAAGAGTGCAGAAAGGTGCTAAAATATACCCACATTTAGCAATTATTGTGAAATTGATCATGATTCTAGGCGAACAGGCAGGAAAACTGACATTCTATATCTGTGTCAGTAGTAACATTACTGACTTATTATAGCACTGACTTATTTTAGCACTAAAATGACATGCATTTGAAAAATTTTGTCTACTTTGGTTGTTACCTCAGTTTTCACCCTTCTATCTTTCTTGATAATCTTGTGCGCTGTTAAAAAAAAAAAAAAAAAAAAAAAAAAAAAAATTGATTCTTAATTAAAAAGAGTTACTTCTTGGAAAAAAAAAAAAGTGCAGAAAGGTGTTGACACTGATGGGATAATAAAAGCTGTGAGAAGAAAAGTAAGAAAAGAGAAACGATGTGGGTGGTGCCTGTGGCTCAAAGGGGTAGGGCGCTGGCCCCATATGCCGGAGGTGGCGGGTTCAAACCCAGCCTCAGCCAAAAACTGCAAAAAAAAAAAAAAAAAAAGAAAAAAAGACTTTTCAGATGCCTTCTGAAGGAGACATGAAAGAGCCTTCCTAGCACTCCCAAGTAAGACCCGCAGTGCCCCTCCTCTAGGTAGAGAAAGGGAGGGTGAAAGCAATAGTAGGGAATGTTACAGAGACAATGGCCAGGAAAAAATATTTTCTGTCTTCCCAACGTTGTGTGGACTAAAACCTGTATCCTTGCTTCAGGCCACTGGCTGGGAGGGACAGGAATGTTTCTTGTTCTTTGTGTGACAGGAGCTAACTTAAGGGGATCCTCTGGACAGAGGTCACAAGTTTTGTTAGCTGAAGATAGGATGAGCAGAGGTCATGAAATCGTCTTGGACAAGGATGTGATTAATGTGCATGGAGGTCATGATAGCATCTTAGCTAAAGACGGGCTTACGGGCTCAGGACCTTTAAAAGGCCCTGTGCTTCTGCGCAGAGCTGGAATTTGGATTTTGAGACCCTGGTCTGCCATTTTCTTCATTTCCCACAGAGTAATAAATTCTCGTTACATCTCCTAAAAAAAAAAAAGGATAAAAATGCAATAATAATAATAAATTGTGACCAACATCTAAATTATTCTGGGACTTACGTATTTTCTTTGCTTTAGGCAATAAAAAAGTATAACATGTATTTTATATTCTCTATTCTTTTAGATATAGTTACACCACCACCAAAATAACAAGATGAAGTGTATAGGGAAATGCGTGGAGACTCCCATACACTTTCCTTCTCCCTTGGGACTGTTTGTGTCTACATAATGCATGGTAGTAGCAGGTGTTTTCAAGATATGAAAGTACGCACACACACATAAACTTGTAAACATATTGGCGCTAAATAATTAAATACAGTAGTTACATTTGGAATGCAGCAAATACAGAAGCTGCACAGATGAGTTTGCAACACTAAAGTCTTTGTAACTGAAGAATTATTCTCACGGTCAAGTTCTTGATGGGTTTTTTGTTTTGGAAAGGGGGAGAGTTGACTAAACTTGTGATTTTGAGGCTTCACAGCCCTGTTATTTCTCATCTGTTCCAAAAAAAATCATAATCTTGCACTGGAATAGAAAATTGCATTCTTCATTTCATTCATACCTCTCTTGAGGGCTACTGTCCCCTCTCTGTTTGTATTATAGTACATGATTAATATATGTATTCTCATTTACACTTGAAACAGAGCTTACTTTCAGGAGATAATGTTAGTTTTAAAGAGAGGGGAAGAAGCTAGCTCTAGTTGATATTGTCAGCCTGAAATTCCATAAGACAGGGTAGAAGAGTGATTGCATGCCATAGAATATATACAAGGACATTTGGTGATTATACGATGTATTTGTGTGCATATTTTATAAAGAAAGACACATAGTGGAATCATATATGTAATTTTATGCCAAATAAAATATACATGTGAATAAGATAATTTTACTTTTTAAAAGCTTTATTACTTTGCTCATATCTTCCTTGAAGTATTCACTCTTTATTTAGAAATTCTGGCTCCCAAATTATTAAATTATTATTGTAACCCAGTTTAGAGGAATGATACTTTTAAATGAAAATGTAGGATTTTTGCTTTCTGACTTACAGCAATATATAACCTTGTGAAAATTTCCCCAATTTTCTACGATACATGTTTTGTTTGTTATGGTTTATTTCAGGTGCTATTTTGAGTGCGTTACTCCTTTTTGAAGTTTGCAAGAGCTACATCTCATCACAGATCTAAGCCAGAACACAAAACAACATCAGGGGAAAGTAAGACACTTTTAAGCAGAAAAATATTAAGCAACTTCAATGTGCAACTTGATTATAACATTTTGACAATGATGCGTCAATTTTATAGGAAGGGAATATTTTCTAAAGTGTCTCTCCATTGACAGATATTTTAGCATGGAAGGCATTTACTTCATTATTTATTCATTCTATACAAACATAAAATATTTATAGAACATAAACAAGTTTATAAAATCTATGAGCTTTTCTAGTGGGAAGAGGAATTAACTTTTGTACAGGAGAAAACTAAGGCCCTATGTTTCCTGGCCTTTCTCACGGCATCACTCCGTGCAGTCTCAGCTTTAAGTAGGGCTAGGAGCAAATTAGTCTCGTGAACCCATTTGACATCTGTGTTATGATATCTGTCTTTGGTAGAGACAAAATCTTCTTAAATTCTTAACCATTAATGTATTCAATATATAAAATGGCCTTCTATTTTGTTTCAGGCACAGCGCTAAGGATTGGTGATACAGAAATTAATAAAAACAAAAGATCCCTTCCTCATGTGTTCCTCCTGGAATTTAGACAGTGCTTCCACTAGAGCAGTGAATTTTCCAAGATTACATTAACACCTTCCTTACACTCTTGCTGAAAATCCTTTTGCAATATAGAGACACCTTTTACTATTATAATAAGAAGATGTAATTAATTTTGGAAGTAATAAAAAGTGTGAGATTAAAAATGTGCCCTTGCACTATCGGTTCTTATATTTAAACAAGGAAATTTAGCAGAAAATCAGAAGTATATATATGAAAATAAGAAATATGTATAATTTACCTTGTAAACATTGATAACTCATTATAGTTTCCTAAGTTTGTTTATAATGTAACAATGAAGTATACACAAAATTTTTCTTGGCATTTTTAAGCCCCGTTTTCTCTTTTGATGGAAAAAAATGCTAGCAGCATTTGCAATTTAGCTTAACTATGAACTGGTATTAGTATAAATAGAAGTTGTATTCCAATTCTCCCTGAAATCCTAATATTAAAGTTATTTCATCTTTCTATCTTTATTTAAAATGTTAAATTGCACCATTTTCATCAGCAACATAGTGCTCTACAGCAGTTTTCACAGCGGTCTCTTTAAGCACACATCAATCAGCATGATTAGTCTTGCCAAATACTCAAAAGTGAGACATAAAAGAGCAAAAAATAAGACAGGCCTGCCAGGTACAACTTTTCAGATCAAATGATTTTAATTCTTTGCGTTAGTGATCATTGTAACCCAAGGAATAGTTAGAGCAAAGTAGACTGGAAGCTGAATGCATCAGAAAACTTTAAAGAAAAATCTCCTTTTATTTTTGAGAATACTTTTTCTATAGCAAGTCAAATAGATGGTGACTAACTGCTGAATTTCAATTTCTAACAGCATAGACAATACATAAGAGATTAATTAAAACAAGTTTTAAGGAAAAATCTCAAACTTATGTATTTTTCCAAATTTATTCTAATTACACACAACTGCTGTGTAGTTTATCTAACAAAAATGAGATCGTTTTCTAATTCATAATAATAATAAATAATATTCATAGATAATACAATTGTTCATATGGCAAATTCTTCTGATTTTTTAATATTCTTCATAAGTATTGCAGTACATAATTAATAATATTGAACTAATTTAGTAATGAAGCGATTTGCAATTTCCTCTAGATTTTATATTTACTTCATCTGCAGACAAAAGCTCTCAGTATGATGCTTAAAATTTAATGTAGCACAATAATTGGATAAATCTCATAATTACCCATGGGGAACTGTGAATAAGAGGATTCTTCCTAAAGAGAACTCCATAGCTATATTAGAGTCTTTACTTCTCCAACATGCAGTGATAAGTGCGTAAATGGAAGTGGATAGCCATTCCAATGTAAAACTTCTACAAACAAAAAGCTTCATTTGAGCTTTCTTGCTATTTTTCAATATATATGCATGAGTCTGGATATTTTGTCATATGTCTATTTATATACCATCCATCTATATCTTAAGACTGTGAAGAAAAAATATTTGTATTTAATGAAAAGAAATGCTTATTACAGGCTGGGTGGGTGGTTCATATCCATACTCCTAGCAATCTAGGAGGCCAAGGTGGGTTGATGGCGTGAGCTCAGGAGTTTGAGATCAATCTGAGCAAGAGTGAGACCCAGGTTCTACTAAAAACAAACTAGCCAGGCATTGTGGTGGCTGCCTGTAGTCCCAGCTACTTAGAAGAGTGAGGCAGGGGATCACTTGAACCCAGGAGTGTGAGGGTGCCATGAGCTAGGCTGATGTCAAGGCACTGTAGCCTGGGGCAATAATGTGAGATTCTGTCAAAAAAAAAAATGCTATCATATTGATATCTTGGTCATGATGCTGGGTACAAAAATTAAATATGATTCAGTTGTCTCCTAAGGTGACAAGATTGCATTGTTGAAAGTTAATATAAAAATGCAGATAGCTTTATTGTTGGGTGGGGGACACGTGGTAGAAAATTGAAGATATTGCCATTGACCTGTACAGATATATATTCTTCCTCCAACCACCCTCTGCTTACTCCTTCCTTTAATGCTGTTGTTGGTTGGACTCTGAGTAGTCTAAATCACCAAGGATTATGACTTCATCCTTCTTGCCAGAAAACCTAGCTGAAATCAATCAGCATATAGTATTTTCACACTGAAAAAAATGAGTATAATTTAAGCTGATAAGAGTTCACTCTACCAAGAGACTCCTGGAATTACTGAATATATTCACAAACTCTCAGTATACAAAATCAATGTACATAAATCAATAGCATTTCTATATATCAATAACAGTCAAGCTGAGAGTCAAATCAAAGACAATATCATTCACCATTGCTGCAAATAAAATAAAATACCTCATAATATACTTGCCAATGTAGATAAAAGATCTCGGCAAGTAGAACTATAAAACATGGAAGAAAGAAATAGCAGGGGTAACAAACAGTGAAAAACATTTTATCCTCACAAATTGACATGTTCAACATTGTAAAAATACCTATACTACCAAAAGGGATTTACAAATTCAATACAATTGGCATCAAAATACCGATGCCATACTTCACAGATCTAGAAAAAAAGTAATTCTATACTTCATTTAGAACCAGAAAAGAGCTCAAAGAATGAACATCATGTTAATCAAAAATGAGAAATCTAGACGCATCATATTGCTAGACTTCAATCTATACTGCAAGACTATAGTAACCAAAACATCATGGTATTGGTACAAAAATAGAACCATAGACCAGTGGAATTAAATAGAAGGTGCAGATATAAGACCACCCAACTGATCTTTGACAAAGCAACCAACAACAGGCACTGTGGAGAAGAAGCCCTATCCAATACATGGTGCTGGGAAATTTTGATAGCCATGTGCAGAAGAACAAAAGAGGAACCCATCTCTCACCACTCATAAAAATTAATTTAAAATGGGTAAAATACTTAACTGTAAGGCATAAAACCACAAGAATTATAGAGATTAAATTTAGAAGAAACTGTTCCATATATTTGCCTACACAAAACTTTTATGAAAAAGACACCAAAGACAATCACAGCAAAAAATAAAAATAAATGTGATTTGATTAAACCGAAAAACTTCTGGAGAGCTAAGGAGATAATCAACAAAGCAAACAGACAATCTTCAAAATGGGAGAAAACATTCACAAGCTATACATTTAATGAGAGGCTAATACTTTGAATCTATGAAGAACTCACACAAATCAGAAAAAAAAAAAAAAAAATCAAACAACTATCAAGTGGCCAAAATCCACGAACACAAGCTTTTTATAGAAGATAGACCAAGGGCCAAGAAGTCTATGAAGTGATGCTTAACATCACTAATCATCAGAGAAATGCAAATTAAAACCACAATGAACTATCAACTTACCCTTGTTAGAATAGCTTTTATTAAAAAGTAAAAAACAATAGACGCAGTATAGACTCAGAGAAAAGAATGCTTATCCACCTTTGTTGGGATGGCAAATTTGTACAACCCCTACGGAAAACAGTGTGGTGATTTCTCAAAGAACTAAAAACAGGCCTACCATTCCATCTAGCAATTTCACTACTGGGTATCCACCCAAAGGAAAAGACGTCTTTTCATCAAAAAGACACCTATACGCAAATGTTTATGGCAGCACAATTTACAATTGCAAAGATGTGGAATCAACTCAAATGCCCATCAATTAATGAAAGGATTAATAAAAAGTGGCATATGTATACTATGTAGTACTTTTCAGCCATAGAAAAGGATGGATTCCTGCCTTTTGCAACAATTCAGATGGAATTGGATTCTCTTAACTGAAGAACCTCAAGAATGGAAACACAAACACCACATGTACTGATTATTAAGTTAGAACTAACCAATTAGCATGCGTGTGCACAGAGGGAAGTAAAACTCAGTAGCCATGCAGTATAAATGGGGAAGGGGGAGGTGCAACCCCCTCAATGGCTAAAAAGCACACAATTTGGCAAACATACAGCTCTGACTCAAGCATCACAAAAGTGACTCATGTAACCCAAAACATTGGTACTCCCTTAATACTCTGAAACAATAGAAAGTTTATCAATGACACTCCAAAAGCTTTTCACCTTTAAAATCAGGTAACAGTCATTCCTTTCCTACAGCCATAAAACCACTATTATTGTCTCCATCAGCAATAATTCTATATTTATCTTACCTGCCAAAGCATGACCAGGTATAATAATGGAAAGAATATGTATAAATCATGATATTATTGTGCCTACAGCCTACCCTATCTATATAGCCTCCCTTTAGTATGATTAAATATGTTCCTATTATTTCATGCAATTTCATTTTCTGTTTCTTATAGCTGAGAGAATATTAAGCAACATATTGTCTCTGTGTTTAATTGAATGTTAGCTTCATCTTGATTCAGTAACTGATTGACTTTTTGACATGTATAAACTATCGAGTATCTCAAAAAAAGATTTTTGGCTGCAAATAAGTGTCTTAAACTCAATATCTATTTATTCCTTTCTTTTGTAAGTACACCCCAATGGCCTTAAGCCTTTTTCCTGGCTTTGCTCTATGAACTCCCTTGGGAAGCAAGGTTTTTTCTATTTAGAACTTCGCTATCTAAAGGCTTTGCTCTGCCCCCATGTGGTGCCCTAAAATGGAATATACATCCTCCAAGAAGTGACATGGATGGAGGAAGAAACAACAGCAAGGAAAAAATGTGTGTGTCAGCTCTTTTTCAAGGATGATTTCTGTAAGTTGGCGGATAACATGTGCCTCCGTATCCATCTGACCGGACTGTGTCCACTCCTTTACAAGTTATGTGTTCTCTGGAATGACATGTGTGACAATGTGTAAATTGGAATACTGATATTAAGGGCACTTAAAAACCTCTGCCACTACCACGGAGTGTCTGAGATTATGTTAGCTGCTCATAATTTTTAAAATGTATGATTTGCAATAATATTGTCAGAAATATATGACCAATATGTAAGATACCAATACAATTTATTGTCCAAACTAGAAAGAACAATTGCAATGATAAAAGAAGGTGACATTTAAAATTATAACCAGAAAACAAATTAAAACATTTCCTGGACATTATAAAAGTAAAAAGATAAACAATTACATTTAGATATTTACATACTTCATGATTTTATTGAATATAAATTAAAACATGCTTTATTTTTCTATGTATTTTTTTTCATAGCTACTGAACAATTCTGCTATTTTCAAATTTATACATCAAAATGAAATGTTTTGTATTAATAATGGAATGCATGGGGAAATTGATTATTCTAGGCATTTGGGAACATTCCAGTGCTATAAATATGTGTCTCTTTATGTTTTATTCTATTTGATTATATTTTATGAGTTCCTATGTTTCGATTTTTGAGTATTCATTTTTCTCTCTGTGGTTAAGCTGTCAGTTATTATTCTTGGTTTTAGTCACTTTGCTCTTAAGAGTCACTTTAATTTTCTCATTCCAAAAAACTGTTCCAAAGTAGCTTACCTTAAAGCTGAACAGAGAGCTAAAAGAGCTTGCTAGATTTGTCTGTAAAATAAAATGCCAAGATGGATCCAACTGAGTAAAGTGCATGGATTTTATAGCATGAAATTCTAGACTGCTATTTCAGGTTACTTAGAGACCTGTACCTGCGTGATTTCTTGGTTCAAATTTTCAACATTCATTCAAGAGAGTTTAGATTATTAAGATAATGTGTACACGTGAAATACAAAAATATGGCCCATTGCTATGCATTGTATCACCTTGGCTCAGAGTTATGGCAAAATACATTTCAGTCAAATTGTTAATTCCCTTCCTGTTTTTTTCTATTAACATGCCACGTACATTGAACTGTGCCTACCATAGTCCAAATGGGGAAAAAGAATCACTCTACCTTGTTCATAGGCTAAATGCTTACACAGGTAGTAGAGGGCTAAAGAATGCAAAAAATGATGTCAGAGATGAAAGGAATGAATAAAAAGGAAAAAGACAGCCAAGGAATCAAAGGGCAAATGACTCTGGGAGGAAGGCCACCCATCTTCACAAGGTAACACACGTTAGGAGACACTAGTAGTTCTGGATCCATTAATGAGCCCTCATTATGATCTGCATGACAACTATCAAAAATCACTGATCTCCAACAATATTTCACTATTACCAACTACTATTAATTCTACTAAGAACATCAGTTGACAAGACATGTGAGAAACAGAGTTTGTAAATCACTGAGTGCCCCCAAATACATAACAAATACAGAAGAACATAAATGAAGGTCTTGATTACACAGGGAAAGATGAGAGTCAGGATCAAAATTAGATCCTAAGAAGGTGCATAATATAAATACAAGTGGAGGATTGACTTTATTGGTTGTCAATGTTCCTATGTTGTTCACTCCTTACCCTTACGACTGCTTCATAGATTCTTTTGCCTGAAGACTGTACAGTGGCTCAGGAATAATTTTTTTTATAAACAGATTCAATTTGAGTTTTAAGTTAATTGGTTATTGCCTACAACATACACAGGTCACAGACCTGTGAATCACATGGACACAAATAGACTGAAATTGTGTGTAATTCAACAAATTCACTTGTATTTTTTAATAAATTTATTTTACTGCTTGTAACATTGTTCTTATAGGAGTAAACCCATTTTCATTTACTGATCTAAAATATGTATCAATTGTACTAATATGTACATACAATATTAATCAGAAATACTGTGTTTCATTGTGCTACAATGCAGCACTGAAATCTCAACATACAAAGATTTATTTCTTGCAGCCTTCATCTCTGCAGGAGGCTCAGGCATTTGTTTCGACTATGCTGTCAAGCCTCTACATGACAAATACTGTAGGCTGCTCAGATCTCAATGTGCTTCCACCTCCTCAAACAAGGTCTTTTCACATTAGAGCAAGTCATGATGCCGACAGGTTCATACAGGATTCGTTATGGCTGGAAGTGACAAATTGCTTCTAATCACAAGTCACTGACTGTTAAACTGTGAGGGTGATGGGAAAATGGAGAATCCACCTTCTGCCAATAAAAGTTATAGGGGTTAGGGATATAAAAAAGGAAATAAATACATCATATAATAACACGTTCATGAAAAGGAGAATATTTTAGGTAGAGTAGCTGGGAAAGACCTCCATAAAGATCCTTATAGAAAGTGCTTTTTGTTAGAAATAATATTATCACTTTTGTCCCAGACTAAATTATGCATTTGTATGTGCTAAATTATAGAATTTTTTTAATCCAGTAGATATGCAAATCATTTTTTTCTAAAAAAAGAAAAACAAAAAACCCCCCAAAAAACCAAGATTATGGTTATATTAGTTTTTAGGACATAAATTAGTTTTTTAGGTTACCTGGCAATTTTATATCTATTTGTTTTAAAAATTCCTATAAAAAATACTTAAGATACTTTTTTTCTTCACAGGCATAGTTAACTGATCTTTAACAAGGAAGCAAAGGCAATTTAATGCATGAAAACTTTTTTTTTTTTAATTTCAGGTTAATGTGAGTATATAAACTAGGTCAAAATATTTTATTTTCTTAGAGTTTCACAGTTAAAAAGTGTGCTAAGTATCCCCCCACCATGCCCATTCAGTGGAAGACCCCCAACCTCCTTCCTCTGCCTCAGTACTTATCCCCACAACTTGACTTGGATGAGTTTTTCTCCAATGTGGCCATGCATTAATCATCTACTGACATCATATTAGTATTAAAAACATTGGGAAACTGATTTTCTATTCCTGTGATCTTTACTAAGAAGAATGTGTTTCAACTCCATCCAGGATAATATAAAAGATGTGAAGTCACTATATTTTTTATGGCTGAATAGTATTCCATGGTATACACGTACTACAATTTGTTAATCTATTCCTGAGTTAATGGGAATTTTTAAACAAGAAATGGAGCTGGAACAGCTGGACATTTACATGCAAAAATAATAAATGGAGACACAAACATCATCATCATCATCATCATTATCATTATTATTATTATTATTATTATTATTATTTTCAGTTTTTGACTGGGGCTGGGTTTCAACCCACCACCTTTGAGTCTGAACCCACTCCTTTGAGCCACAGGAACTGCTCCACAATCCTTATTTTTTCACATACACACACACTCAACAACAAAAAAAAATCAAAATGAATCATAAGTCTACCTAAATGTAAAACACAATATTCTAAAACTCCTCCTAGAAAGTAACATAATAGAACATTTGGTCATCTTGGGTTTGGCAATGATTTCATAGATGAATCACCAAAACCACAATTCCTAAAAGAAATTATAGCTTGGACTTTATTAGATTTAAACACATCTGCTCTGTGAAAAATAACGTTAAGAGAATGAAAATATAAGCTACATATTGGAAGAAAATATTTGTAAAATTCCTATTAGGCAAAAGACTGGTATCCAATGTACATAAAGAAAACGTCAAGATAATTCATTAAAAATATCACAATATCTGACTAGAGATCTCATTAGATAAGCTATACAGATGGAAAATAAGCAGATGAAAGGATGTTTTGTATCACATGTCGTTAGGGAATAGAAAATAAAAGGAACAATAAGAAATCAATGCACTCTTTTTAAAATGGCTAAAATCTAAAGCCCTGATAGTGTCACACTGTTGCAAGGACATGAAGCAACAAGAACTTGCATTCACTGTTGATGAGAATATAAAATGGCACATCCACTGTGGAAAATAGTTGAGTAGACTTTTACAAAGCTAAACATAGTCTGGTCCTGTTATCCAGCAATCATGCACCGTGGCGTTTTCCCAGATGAGTTGAAAAATTACATCAACAGAAAAACATAACATATATGAATGTTTACTTCAGATTTACCCACAATTGTCAAAACCTGAAAGCAAACAAAATGTACATTCATACAATGTAATATTATTCAGCAATAAAAATAAATGAGCTTTCAAGACTCTAAGAGTCACAGAGATATCTTAAATGCATATTAATAAGGGTAAAATGCCAAATATGAAAAAGCTGTATGAATCATAATTCCAATTATATGATATTGTGAAAAAGGCAAAAATGATGTAGACAGTAAAAACAATCAGTGGTTGTCAGGAGTTGGAGTGAGGGGGAAGGATAAAAAGTATAGCACAGGGGAATTTTAAAGGCATGAAACTATTCTGTATGATACTGTAATGAAGGATTCATTTATTGTACATTTGTCAATGAATACAATGTTCAACACAGGGTGTAAGCAGTGGTAATAATGTGCCAATAGTGGCATAGTAAGTATGACTAAGGAACTATGAGAGGTTTTAATTTAATAATGGAAATTGGAGGAAAGAGGATGAGCTATATTTCACCTTTCTACTTTCTGCTCAATGTTTCTGTATACTTAAACTTAAAAAAAAAATAGTCTATAAAAGATGTTCTTTTGTATTAATTTTACCACATTGCTGGTGTTCTCATAAATGAATTTTTATATTTCAGACATGGGGCAGTGCCCATAGCTCAATGGTTAGAGTGCCGGCCACATGCTCTGGGGCTGGTGGGTTCGAACCCAGCTCGGGTCTGCTAAACAAAAAACAAACAAACAAAAAAATAGCCGAGCATTGTGGCCGGTGCCTGTAGTCCCAGCTACTTGGGAGGCTGAGGCAAGAGAATCGCTTAAACCCAAGAGTGGGAGGTTGCTGTGAGCTGTGACGCCTTGGCACTCTACCAAGGATGACATATTGAGACAT
Source organism: Loris lydekkerianus (assembly GCA_963574355.1). Taxonomy (NCBI): domain Eukaryota; kingdom Metazoa; phylum Chordata; class Mammalia; order Primates; family Lorisidae; genus Loris; species Loris lydekkerianus. Next base: position 43,291 of record CAUYPK010041032.1, read on the forward strand.
TGTCTCAAAAAAAAAAAAAAAAAAAAAATTCAGACATGTTTTTAGATGAATGATGTTATTATAAAGTTTAACAATTATTCTTTGACAAGTTTTTCAGAAAAAAAAGTAGTAAAATATTTAGTAGAAGCTGAAAATAATTTTAGTATATAAAGACTTTCAGCTGATATTCGGTGGTAATATAATTTAATCAACAGTGTGGATGGTAGATTCAAGAAAAAAGTTTAGGGATTAAAAGATATTGGATTTTAAATATTTCCATGTCTTATTTAATATGTGAAAGAAGTTTTATTTTATATAATTCAGGGAGTTATTAAAGGTATTGTATAGAAAATCGTGCTATACAATCCAAAGTATCCCAGGAATGGAAGAAAAAGTATCCAATGTACTCAGCCCTACTATGAAGCTAAACTATAGCTTTCACATGAAGGCTACAACCCATCTATACCACAAGACTATGGGGAAAGGACCAAGGAAGGGGAAGGGAGGGGGGAGGTTTGGGTGGAGGGAGGGTGATGGGT
>CAUYPK010041034.1:0-13961 GCA_963574355.1 Loris lydekkerianus
GAACAAATGTCTGTTCCCTGGTGGCTAGTCTGGTGCTCAGACCTTTAGACTCATTGTAAGTTGCCACTGCCAACATGAGACCAAAGTGTGTGACTTGTCAATATGCAGCGCGACAGCATTAAAGACTGATGCTAAACCTCAAAAAAAAAAAAAAAAAAAAAAAAAAAAAAGAGTTGAAACTCTGGGAGTACTTTATTTTGCAACATGCAGAATCTAACATTGATTCTCTCCCCCATTAAAAGACAAATGAAGGACCAGCACATTGTACCTCATGATTGTATTATTGTACACAGCTATGATTTAATAAAAAAATAAAAAATAAAAAAAATCAGCATTGTACCCCATAAATGCATTATGTACACAGTTATGATTTAATAAAAATAAATAGGATCTGGGTGGAAAAAATTATAATAAAAAAAAAAAGACAAATGAAGGAATGTATGTTTTTTTCAAGGGCCCACAGCAATTGTTCTAAAAATTCTAAGTTTCTATAGGTTATGGACTTAAAAAAGTTATATCAAAAAATATCAACAAATGCAAAGAATGCCAAAATAAATAGAACAATTATCAGCCAGGCATGTGTCTCACACCTGTAATTCCAACATTTTGGGAGGCCAAGCCAGGAGGATTACTTGAGGCCAAGAGTTCAAGACCAGCCTGGGCAACATAGTGACGGCCCCATATCTACAAAAACTAAAAATTAAAAAATTAGCCAAATGTGGTAGCACACACATGTAGCCCTAGCTACTAAGGTAGGAGAATCACTTGAGCCCAAGAATTCAAGGATAAAGTGAGTGGTGATCATGTCACTGCACTTCAATCTGGGCAACAGACCAAGACTTTGCTTCTTAAAAATAAAAAGCACTATCAAAGTAAGAACACAATTTTCTTAAAGAATACAACAAATTTATGTTTTCTCATTCCTTTAATAGTCTGCATGCCACTACAGGATCAAATGGGAAGGCACATGTGAAAGATTCTGAATTCAGAATTCTGAATTCTGATTCAGAATTCTGAAAGATTCTACCAAATATACTAGGTTAGAGTTTTTTTCCTACTCACAAAAGATGGGTGTTTCTTGGTTAAAACCAGATATTGGCCCAAGAACTATTAATATAAGGTAACAGCACCATTTAAACAGTAAGGTAATTGTAGTAACTGTGCCATTTAAACTGTGAGGTAATTGTAGTAATTGTACCATTTTGTACTGGAAAATGGAGGAAAGCACACTCACTACCAACTCTGGGAATTTTCTCTCACCAGACTCTCGGCATTAGAAAAATTGATCACTACACTTTATATTTAACAAGCATCTCAGCATTAGAAAAATTGATAACTACACTTTATATTTAATAAGCATTCTCTATTGTCTAAAGCAGTTCCACATCCATTACCTCATTATTAGACAAATGTCATCCCCATAGAAAAATTGAGGCACAATGAAGTTCTTAATGATTTATAACACTTATAAAGTCCAGTCCACACTCCTTACTCTCCAGCTAAGAGAAGGGGCAGCATCTAGATTGAGGGGTAAAATGATGTGCATGACATTACATAACAAGGCATTGACAATAACAATACTAGATGACAGTATTTACAACAAGTAGACTCGAAGTAAAAACCACTGAAGAAAACATTGTCACGTTACATGCCTAGCATGGGTGTCCAACCTTTTTGTCTTTTCTCCCATACATTGAAAAAAAAACCTGATGAGCAAAAAAAAAAAAAAGTCAGTCCATATCCAACACCCCAAATAGGCAAAACAGTCCTCATATAATCCACATATGGCCCTCAGGTTGCAGGTTGGACACTCCTGTGAGGTTCAAACCAAAATTAAGATACAACAGGCATTAATGTTTATAAACCATGGGCTATATAGCTCTAGAAATAAAAGAAAAAATTAACAAGGGCACAACTACTGTAGATCTTAGTAGTTGACAGTTTAATTGAAAGAAAGGAGGGATAGAGAATTTGAGATTTACAATTTATTCTACAAACAAAATATTCTACAACCCTCAGGTTATATTTATTTTCCTAAACTAAATCAATGTTATTTCTAAACCTACTCAATATTAGAAGAACACATGATTTCTTTTAATTCTCTGGGCTATATCAAGACCCCAGAACTTACATGAGAATAGGAAAGATGGGGAAGACTCCTTGTGCCATCACTGGGCAAGAGAGATGCCTGCTCTTCTGGACCCCTGTCATCCATTCAGAAATAGCAGCATTCATACCCCCATTGCCAAGCCTAGAAAGAGTGACCTTTACTGTCAAGGCTACTCCCAGTGATCAGAGATGACGTTCCCCATTAATGCAATCTCCCCAGCTGGAAGCTTCAAAGTCATCTTGACTCCATTATTTCCTTCCCCCTAAAACTGATAACTGATTACCAAATTCCACACCTGAAATGTCTCTGGGAAACTCTCTCTGTGTTCACTAGTCAATGCCCTGGTTCAGCACTTTGATGCCTTGTCAAGGATATTTCAGGAGGTTTATTTCAGCTCCTTCTGACTCTCCCCAGCCAATATTTGGCTCTTAACCTTGCGCACACCATAGTCCACACCCACAGCTTCAGTGCACTCCTGCCAAATAGGGCTAACCTTACAATGCATTTGCTGAGAAATGTTTTACTTACGATTTTCTGGAAAATCCCCCAGTAAAGTGTGGTGGGTGTGGTGTGGTGGCTCACGCCTGTAATCCTAGCATTCTGGTAGGCCAAAGTGGGAGGATCCTTTGAGCTTAGGAGTTCCAGACCAGCCTGAGCAAGAGGAAGTCCCTGTCTCTACTAAAATTAAAAAAATTTGGCTGAGTGTGGTAGCCTGCACCTGTAGTCCTAGCTACTTGGACACTGGCAATAGGATGGCTTAAACCCAGGAGTTAGAGGTTTCTATAAGCTCAGCTGATACCATGACACTGTAGCATGGGCAGCAGAGTGAGACTCTGTCTCAAAAAAAAAAAAAAAAAGGGAGCGGCACCTGTGGCTCAACGGAGTAGGGTGCTGGCCCCATATGCCAGAGGTGGCAGGTTCAAGCCCAGCCCTGGACAAAAACTACAAAAAAAAAAAAAAAAAAAAAAAAGATTTTTGTGGAAAAGAAAAAAAATTTACATAACATGCCACTGGGTAAAACTTCAAAATTTTCTTTAATTGCTCCAGATTTCCCCAAAACTGTTCTCTGAAAGTGAGCTACCTGTCTCTGAGTCACTCCAAAATTCTCTCTTGCCACAGCTCCTGGACCTTCCTCCCTGGGCTCTAGTCCCCCATCCGCCAACGCCTTTCTTTCTTCAACCTCCGTCCTAATTGCTTATGTTGAACAATTCAACTCTTTCCTCAAGCTTCTACAATTTGTATCCACTTAAACAACAGACATTATAAATAATATCCTCCCTTTTGGGCGCAAGACACGATTGTAAGAGGGACTTTACCTAAAAAATGCAAAAAAAAAAAAAAAATGATAATAATAATAATAAATAAATAATATCCTCAGGGTCTTTTATTTTTCTGGTCTTACATAGTTTCCTGTCTGTAACATGCCATGTATGTAATCACACACTTATCTCCTCTATTCTAAAAAACTCTCCCAGCAATCTAATTAGTAGCTGGGGAGAAGGCAACATCTTATCTCAAGTGCGCTTGAGTAAAACTGTTAAATAGTAGCCCATGCTTTCCAACCCTTTCCACTACTACAACCAGGTAGATTTGAAGGGGATTTGGGACTTTTACGAAGGGACACCACATGGACCAGGAGACAGCCATACCCAGAGACCAGACAGGAACCACAGCCTCAGCAGAAGGTAGGTTTTGTTTTTCTTTGTTTTTTTGTGTGTGTGTATTTTTTTTTTTTTTATTGAGACAGAGTCTCACTCAGCCCTGGGGTTGAGTGCTGTAGTACCAAATTTCACAGCAACCTCAGGCTCAAGAGATCCTCTTGCCTCAGCCTCCCAAGTAGCTGTGACTACAGGTGCCCACCACAATGTCCAGCTAGTTTTTCTATTTATAGAGATGGGGTCCCAAGTACTGAGCTCAAGCAATCTACCCACTGTGGCTTCCCAGACTGCTAAAATAACAGGCATGAACCACTGCACCCAGCCCAGAAGCTAGTTTAAGAAAAATAACAGCCCTAAATTAAACTCCTCACGCACATACTCCTTCTATGACATGATTTAGTTTCTGACAACTTACCATCGGGGCAGACAACTGAATTCAGACTTAAATGACTGTCACCTTGTGGAAGTCTTCTTCTACATAGGTACTGATGATAGAAATTATGTTGTCTTAAAAAAAAAGATAAATGTCTCTTACACATCTAAAGTTTGAGGCCTGGAAATTCATCCTTGCTACAGAGTTAAAAAAAAAATCAAATGTGGCTCGGCGCCTATATCTCAAGTGGCTACGGCATCAAGCCACATACACCGAAGCTGGCGGGTTCAAATCCAGCCCAGCCCATCAAACAACAATAATGATAACTACAACCAAAAAAATAAAAATAAAAAAATAGCCAGGCGTTGTTGTGAGTGCCTGTAGTCCCGGCTACTTGGGAGGCTGAGGCAAGAGAATCACTTAGGCCCATGAGTTGGAGGTTGCTGTGAGCTGTGATGCTACAGCACTCTACACAGGGCAGCAGCTTGAGACTTTGTCTCAAAAAAACAAACAAAAAAAAAAAAAACTCAAATGTAAGACAAGATAGTATATCATTACCTTCTCAAATGAATACTCACAAAATGTCCTTCAGAGAGACAGATGTAACAGCTAGAAAAAATAAAAATAAAAACATGTGCTAAATACTACTATCAGGCTTCTTTTTTAAGAGTGCTCACAAAGCAGGCACAGAATTTCTGCCAGCCCTGAAGCACCACTGTTGTCCCTACTTTCCACAGACAGTGCTCACAGACTCGTTAAGGGGCTGCAGGTTGTTACAGGTACCAACTCTTTAGGCCAGCATTTCTGTCCTAACCCAGGAAAGCAGCTCCAGCCTTCTCAGCATCCTATGCCTTCCTGCCTTCCACCGGGCTTTGAACCCTGACAAATCCTGGATGCAATGCTGGCTTTACATCTTCACCCTCCCTGGATCTCACTTTTAATAATGGAACCTATCTTATAGGATGGTCAGGATCAAATAATGGGAAGGCACATGTGGAAGGCCAGGCACTACTTCATCACTGATTCTTCATGCCCCTTTATAATCCTCTCCCATCCTTTCCAGCTCCCAGGCAACCACAGATGTATCAAATGGCACTACGAGTTAGTTTGCATTTTCTAGACTTTTCTATAAATAGAACCATGCATTCTTTTCTTCTGGTTTCTTTTATTCAGTATAAATATTTTTGAGATTTATCCATGCGGTATGTTTTAACAGTTCATTCTTTTATATTCCTGAGTAGCATTCTTTTGAATGAAGAAATCACAAAGACATTTTGATTATTTATAAATTTGGGCTATTACCAAAAAGGTGCTATGAACAACTGTATACAAGTCTGTGTGTGGACATGTACATTTCATTTTTCTTCAGTAAATTCCTAGAATAGAATGGCTGGAAATCATGGTATATGTATCCTTAACTTTTTTTTTGGGGGGGGGGAGATAGTCTTACTTTGTCACCCTCAGTGGAGGGCTGTGGCGTCATAGCTCACAGCAACATCAAATTCTCGGGCTCAAGCAATTCTCTTGTCTCAATCTCCCAAGCAGCTGGGACTACAGGTGCTCACAACAATGGCCAGCTATTTTTAGGGACAAGGTCTTACTCTGGCTCAGACTGGTCTCCAACCCATGAGCTCAGGCAATCCACCCGCCTTGGCCTCCCAAGTGCTAGGATTACAGGCGTGAGCCACCATGCCTGGCCTAGATCTTCTAAATTTTGATGAAGTCCAGCTTATTAACTATTTTTATAATAGACCATGCCTTCAATGTTGAATCTAAGAAATTGTTATCAGACTCAAGGTCACAAAATTTTTCTCTTTTCTTCCAGAAGTTTTGCATTTCTAGAATTGATACTTAAATCTACAATCTTTGTGGAGTTTATGGTATGCAGGGGTGGCGAACAAGTTCGACTACGCGCTCGGAGATCGCTCCTCAGAGGTCCCTCCTCAGAAGCAGCATAACAAAATGCAAACGTGGCAAAGAGCCACAGTATACAAAATAATGATAAGAGGCAAAGAGCCGAAATTCATTTTGGCCGGGAGCCGCATGCGGCTCTAGCCGCGTGTTCGCCACCCCTGGATAAGGTATAAATCAACGTTTTATGAACATTGATTTTCTAGCACCATTTGTGGAAGATTATTCTTTCTCCAATCAATTGCTTTTACATCTTCGTTAAATTCAGTTGTCCATATGTGAGTCTATTTATAGACTTTCTATTCTGTTCCACTGATCTATCTTTATGTAAATACAACAGTCTATTAATTACTGTAGCTTTATAATATGTCTTAAATAGTGTTAGTCCTCCAAATCTGTTTTGTCCAAAGCAGTTTGGGGAATTCTAGATCATTAGCAAAATCAAGTTGTCAATTTCTTTTTTTTTTTTTGGGGGGGGGGAGAGTTAAAAATTTATTTTTATCGACACATAGCAGGTTGTCAATTTCTACCAGGTAGACTTCTGGGATTTAGACTGGGATTACTCTGAATCTATGAATCAATTTTGGAGAACTAACACCTTAACAATACTCAGAGTTCATCAACATGGTTACCTACATCTTGGTTTACTTAAATCTTTTAATTTAGCTTCAGCAATTTTTTTTAAATCCCAAGTTCAATATTAGGTGGCACCCATTTTGCTTTTTCTAACATTGTTTCCTTAGCTTCTAGCGTGCAAGTAGTGAAATGACCTTCCCAGGAGGAAGCAGAATATGGAACACTTCACAAATTTGTGTGTCATCCTTGTGCAAGGGCCATACTAATCCCTTGCACGAGGATGACACACAATTTTAGTATATGGCTTCAATTTTAGTATATGTGCTGCCAAAGCAAGCACAGTTCAACAATGTTTACTAGTTTCAGTGTATAGGTCTTGCTTATCTTTTCTCCAACGAACCCTACTTTTTTAAAGCTGTTGTAAGAGTTTTTAATTTAAATTTCTGATAGTTGCTACTAAACACAAACACAATTGATTTTTGTATAACCCTGCTAGTACTAGAACTCACTTACTAGTCCTAGGTCTTGTAGGTCCTCTATCAGATTGAGGAAGTTCCCATTTATTTCTGCTTTGCTCAGATTTTTTAAAAATCAACAATGGATGTTAAATTATTAATGCTTTTTCTATGTCTCTGAAATAATTATATAGTTTTGTTCACTTTTATTTTTGTTTTTGAGACAGAGTCTCACTTTGTTGCCCTTGGTAGAGTGCTGTGGCGTCATAGCTCACAGTAACCTCAAACTCCTGGGCTCAAGTGATCCTCCTGCCTCAGCCTCCCAAGTAGCCGGGACTATAGGCATCCACCAAAACACCCAGCTAGTTTTAGAGATGGGACCTTGGTCCTGCTCAGGCTGGTCTCAAAACCCTGAACTCAAACAATCTACCTACCTCAGCCTCCAGAGTGCTAGGATTAAAGGAGTGAGCCACCACGCCTAGCCCTAGTTGTGTTTGTTGATATTGTGAATTATATTTATTACCTTTCAAATGTTAAAACAACCTTATATTCCTGGAATTAACGCCTCTTGGTGATAATATATTATTCATTCATGCATTGTTAGATTCAATTTGATAACATTTTGTTTAGAAATTCTGAATATAGATTCACAAAGGGATATCAATCTGCAGCTTTCTTGTAATGTCTTTAACTGGTTTTAGCATCAGAATATTTTTGGCCTTGCCATGTACGTGGCTCAAGACCTCATCATCTAAAGAAAATTTTGATTTTTTAGGTCAAGTGGCACATGCCTGTTGTCCTAGCTACTCAGCAGGCTGAGGCAGTAGTATTGCTTGTGCCCGGGAGTTTAAGGCTATAGTGAGCCATGATTGAGCCACTATACTCCCACCAGGACAACAAAGCAAGACCACATCTCTTTTAAAAAATTGATCCCACTGATGAGTGGAAAGTATTCCCTCCTCTTTGTCTGAAGGAGCTTGTATAAAATTGGAAGTACTTGTTCCTCAAGTGTTTGTTAGTAGCCATTTGGCCCTAGCCGCTGAGCTACAGACGCTGAGCCTCTAAGTCAGTTTTAATAGGTTTTTTTCTTTGCTCTAATTATGGTTCACATTGTTTTCTCATCATCATAAAGGCAAAAAAATGTAAGTTGAACTATCATAAGTCAGGGACCTGTTGTAGTAATACTGATCATCTTTTCATATGCTTGTTGGCCATTTGTGGTTTTCTTTGGAATATGTCTATTTAAGTTTTTTGCCCATTTAATTAGGTTGGTTATTTTTTTTTTTTTAGCTGTTTCATTTAAAAGTTTCTTATATATCCTGAATATTATCCTTTTATCAGATATAATTTACTAATATCTTCTCTAATCTTGTAAGCTTCCCTTTCTTGATTGTTTCCTATGATATCCAAGTTTTTAAGTTTGATATAGTCCCATTTGTCTTCCCCCCCCCCCCCTTTGGAGACAGGGTCTCCCTCACTCAGGCTAGTAAGGGAGTCTTATTTTGTCACCCTCGGTAGAGTGCCATGGCACTCACACTAGACCAGAAGTAGTGAAGTAGTGCCTATTCTCCCAGACAGACTGAAAGTGGCATCATCATAACTTACGGTAGCCTCAAAATCCTGGGCTCAAGTGATCCTCATGCCTTAACAGCCTCTCAAGCAGCTGTGACTACAGGCACATGCTACCCACCCTGGCTAATTTTTAATTTTTTATAGAGATGAAGTCTTACTGTGTTACTCAGGCCAGTCTTGAATTCCTGGCCTCAACCACTCTCCTGTCTTAGCATTTTGGGCGGCCAGGATTACAGAGCATGAGCCACTACAACCAACCTATTTTTGCTTTTGTTGGTGCCATATCCAAGAAATCACTGCCAAATCTGATGTCCTGAAATTTTACCCTGTTTTTTCTTATGAGCTTTATAGTTTTAAATCTTACTTTTAGATCTTTAATCCATTTTGAGTTAATTTTCATATATGGTATGAGATAAGGGTTCAACTTCACTCTTGCTTATCCAGTTTTCCCAAGACCATTTGTTGAAGAAACTGGCTTTTCTCCATTATATCAGTCTTGAGACCCTTGTCAAAAACCATTTGACATCTACACCAGAGTGAGTTTACAGACTCACTATTCTGTTCCACTTGTCTATATATTACAAGGTGGCCATAAAGTTTGTCGAAATTGCACACTATTTTAAATTTCAAGCAAACTTCATGGCCACCCTGCATATCTTTCTTTATCCTGGTATTATACCATCTTGGTGACCGTTGCTATGTTCAGAAATCAGGAAATATAAGACCTCTAATTTTTTTTTTTTTTCAAGATTGCTTTGGTTATTTAAGGTCCTTGAGATTCCATATAATTACAGAATGGTCGCTTTTTAGTTTTGAAAAAAATGCCCTGTAACTATTCTTAACCTTTCCAAGAGGAAATGATTAAATTACTTGGGAAGAGGTTGAACCTTGGTTCTTGCTTTTAAGTTTTATTAGGCAGAACTGGAGCAGAGTTTAGTTTAAATGGTTATGGTTCTCAACAGGAGATGACTGTGCTCCCCAGAGGACATCTGGCAATGCCTGGAGACATTTTTTACCTTCATAGCAGAGGTGGTGTTACTGGAATCAAGTATGGTAAGGCCAGGGACATAGCTAAAAATCCTACAATATGCAGGAGATCCTCTTACAATAAAGAATCACCAAATCTAACATTTCTATAGTGCTGAGGTTGAAAAGCCGCATGGTCTAAAAGGCTAATTATTATTCCCTACTATTGAGGCAAGATGCCTCTGAGCACCCAATAACTTGTACATTATTACATCTTTTTTTCGGTCTGTCTGGGAGAATAGGCACTATTCCTGGTCTGGTGTGAGTGCCAAACACTATTCCTTCTAATCTTTTCAGATGGTTCTTTCATAGGTCTCCAGGTAGTTTCCTCACACACACGTGGGCTGGTCAAAACTCTGCTAAATATGTGCCAGACACTTCATAGTAATTATTTCTAATCCTTACAATAATCCCACAAAGCAGTATTGTTTTTATCTATTTTTACTGATAAACTCAAGCTAAGGTTAACTAATTTGCTTAATACCACTGAGCTAGTAGGCATTAGTGTCATATCAAAACTAAGGTCATATCGAAACACACTTCAAATGAGTGTTTCAAGGTTCACAGTTTTTACTATTCCATATAAGCCTCGGCCCAGGAAACTTCTCCTCTGGATCTGCCATAGGGAATTTAACCATGCTGCTTTTTAGTCCAATTCTATCCAACTTTTGCAATCCTAGAAAATTTTACATTACTTAATTTCAGTATTTTTAGATAACAGTAATTGGCTGACCCATTGTTTTTTGTTTGTGTATCTTAATATGATAGGTTTTACTTTTAAGTTTATTCTTTCAGCTCATATGAGTGTCCCAGGGCAAATTCACTAGAGATTTTAATCTTAGGTAATAGTAAGGACATAAACTTTATGAAAGAAAAAAATAAGCTTAAAACTGATTCTTCATGGTGACGTCAAACCACAGACTACGGAAGACCACCCTGGTATTATAAGTAACCTGTATTATTATTAAGAGGAATTAAGTCTCACGGTTAAGTGCTAATTTACATAGCACTTTCAGATGTACTATCACATCCAATTCAACATTACCCAGAGAATTAAGCAACAGAACTGAAAATAGTACAATACTATCTATACTACAATTATATTACCTGCTTCCTTGTATGTAAAATGGGAATACAATTCTATTACACTACATAAACTATGACATGTAGGTATACACACGTAAATGATATTTTCAGTTCTGCTGCTTAACCCACACTATTCCCATTTCTTCACATAAGGAAACGGACTCAGAGAGATCGACCTATGTAGCTTCGGTCATCCACTGGTAACTGTCACAGCTGGTACTATTTTCAATGTGCCTGAATCCCAGTCCCACTGATTCTTCAAAGGCCAAAAGTAATGAAGTCATGAAATAGGTTCTCAAGGGAACCAGGGTATCATCTTCCTACATGATATTCAAGAAAGAGATCTGAGCTTCTTTTAAGTGGACATTGAAATTAGATGACTCAGTAGAGATGTTTTCAAAACAATTCTGTATGTGAATCTTTTTACTTTCTCAATTCTAATTTAACCCCAAATTCTCCCTTTTTTTCTAAAAAGTAAAACACTATTCATTTATTTATTATATTCAACAAGAATCAATGAGTTTGAAAAGGTTACTATCCCTCATAAGCAAGATAATGTTATGAATATATAAATTAGTAAGAATAAAGCCTGGCAGATTCATTCAGGGGTGTGGTATTAAGTATTGCTAATAATACTATTGTTTTTCATAGCAAGATCTAGAACTACTATACAGAGCTGAAACATACAAAAATGATGAAAATTGGGTTGAGAAGTTAATATAAATTAAAATGAACAAAAGGTTACATTTGAAGAGCCTCGCCTATATTCCTTGGTAGTACCGTATATACTAGAGTATAAGCCGAGTTTTTTCAGGCAGAAAATTTGTGCTGAGTTCGGGTTTTGTGCCGAAAAAACTCGGCTTATACTCGAGTATATAGGTACTTTTTCTTTCTTTCAATTTTTTTTTTTTTTTTTTTTGAGACACAATCTCATGGCATCATAGCTCACAGCAACCTCAAACTCTTGGGCTTAAGCGATTCTCTTGCCTCAGCCTCCCAAGTAGGTGGGACTATAGGTGTGTGCCACAACACCCAGCTATTTTTGTTGTTGTTGCAGTTGTCATTGATGTTTTAGCTGGGCTGGACTGAGTTTAAACCCGCCAGCCTCAGTGTAGGTGGCTGGTGCCCTGCCCACTGAGCTATGGGCGCCGCCAAGTAGCATTAATTCTTAAAGGTCTTTGGATTTTTACTCTTTTTGAGGCTATGAAACCTCCTACCAGAAAAATAAAGCTAGATCTCAATTTTGCACATGATTTCGGGAGGGGGGAGTTTATGGATATACACCCCACCTGAAAGTCCATCAATGGAACTTCTAGAAATCCATGGGCTCTATGCTAAGACCTTTAACTTCAGGCTTTCCATAAAAGTTCCCTTGGGAAGAAAATATATTTAAGTTCTTGGAGGACATGTCCTTAATATTCTCAACAGCATTCTCCAGCATCTTCAGTGAAAAATAGCTATATCAGCAAGTCTTGCTGTTATAAAACTTAGTAATAAACAGTTGCAACTCAGGAAAGGCAAGCACGTACACATATAACTATAATTTAAGACCACTGATTAATGTATAAACAGAATTGTATAGGAAGAAACAGAGGGAGTAAATACTTCAATCAAACATGGGTTCTGACTAAGATTTTCCTGAGGGGGTAAAGTTTATGTTTGATGGGCCTTAAAGAGTAAGAAGGCTTTTAACGATCTGGTTTGAGTGTAACAAAACTAATATTTCCAAAATCTTGGCTTAAAAAGCAAATCCTAATTTGTCACTCATATTTCTGAATACTACTCCTTACAGAAACAACAACTTCCAAGCAGTGAGTGTTACTTATGTAGGTAAGTTAATAGGTAGGCACATACTGGTAAAAAAAAAAAAGGGAGGGGATGTTAAGTGGGTTAAAAATTCCCTCGCCACAAAAAACACCTAAAAGTCATCTAGTCCAGCCCTCTTTTTAAGATGAGAAAACTGAAGCCACACCCACCCTCATCTACTTAGAACTGACAAGGGAGTCCTTAAGAACACCAGTCTCTCTACCAGAGTACAGGAAGTAAATATTAGAATGGCTTCAATGGCTTGTGTTTATTTTAAAACAAAACTAGCTTTACAAATATTTAACATGTATATTTTCAGGAGAATCTTAACTTGGTTCTTATGACACGATCCCACACACAACCATTGAAGTGATATTGTAGGATAGGCTGGCTGGACAGTGGCTAGCATTCTTTTTTCACTTCCAACATTTATGACATTCTACAGTTTGTGTTGGCCTGGTTTGGTGGATTAATAGATTATATAACCCAGTTGATACCAAATCTACCTTCACTAAAGGGGCAAACAGTTTTAAAAAATAACTGCAAACAAATTGGGGACCGAAAAAAAAAATACTAATCAGACAAGCACAAGAAAACAGCAGAGTTGACACCTCTAATCTTAATATGAGTGCTCACCAGCTCTATCAGAAAACAAAACTGGGGCAAACGTGAACATAAATTGTGCAAAAATTAAAAATGTTCAAGATTATGTAAAATAACATTATACTCACCATCATTAATAGGCAGTATCTTGTATGTATACTGCACCCTATTATAATAATTAAGGATATTATAATATCCTTCTAAATAATAGGTTTTAACAATCATCTTAATTTTTTTTTTTTTTTTTTTTTTTTTGAGACAGAGCCTCTAGCTGTGACCCTGGGTAGAGTATCATGGTATTACAGCTCACAGCAACCTCCAAATCCTGGGCTCAAGTGATTCTCTTGCCTCAGCCTCCCAAGTAGCTGGGACTACAGGTGTCTGCCACAACACCCGGCTACTTTTTGTTTGTAGTTGTCATTGTTGTTTGGCAGGCCCAGGCTGGATTTGAACCCACCAGCTCTGGCGTATGTGGCTGGCACCTTAATGGCTTGAGCTACAGGCACTGAGCTGCATCTTAATCTTTTAACTTTTATATATGCTCTAGCATATAACATATACACTAAGTAAAACATAATAATAAATTTAAAATACATACTTTGCACGGTGGATTACATTCATAGTACTCAAAGACGGGTAAGACCACTCTGCGTTCAGTCAACCTAAGACAGGGACCAAACCATTGATGTTTGTATCCCCATGACAGGTAAGACTGAAACTGCAAGAGCAGGCAACCTAAGACAGGGGCTATGTTTATCCGCCATACAAAAAACAAAAGAGGGAAT
>CAUYPK010041037.1:0-11822 GCA_963574355.1 Loris lydekkerianus
TTCAATAAAGAAGAAAGCATCTTCCCATTCTTCCAAAAATGTCCTGTGTTCATCTTCATATTTTCGTTTAGCTTTGCATTTTGCCATTTTGAGTGAGGGTAAAAATCCTGCAGTGATGGTGAGGGTGTGCTGCGTCCTCCACACTGAGAACTAACGGCAAGATGTGACACAACATGTGACACACAGGTCCCCCTGCTTGCTGGCCCGTGCAGTTGTTTCTGAGGGATGGGAGACGGGATGACGCAGCCTGGGGGTGGGACTATGCGCTCAGAGATCTCTCCTCAGAGGTCCCTCCTCAAAAGCAGCATAACAAAATCCAAACTTGGCAAAGAGCCACAGTATACAAAATAATGATAAGAGGCAAAGAGCCGCATTCATTTTGGCCAGGAGCCGCATGCGGCTTGAGAGCCGCGTGTTCACCACCCCTGCACTTATATTTTAAAAATATTCACTCTGTGCCTAGCACTCGTACATACACCGAGAACACAACAGTACACATGTTAACCAAGGTAGCTTAATATTCATGTACACGCACATTTGTTTGTTTACTTATTTATTTCAAAGTCTTTCAAGTTGATCTGGAAAGAAAATTGACTACCCAAACTCCTACTCATCTATCTACTCTTTGGGACAATAAACATTACCTTTACCTCTTCTTTATGTGACAATTCTTCAATCATCTGAGGACTATATTCTTCTCTAAATTAAAGCTCTCATTGTTTTCATCCATGATTTGTAAATCAGGCATCTTTGTATTCTAACTGGGTTTCTGTGGACCATATTTTATTTTATTTATTTGTTTATTTATTTATTATTTTTTTAGAGATAGTCTCACTTTGTCACCCTGGGTAGAGTGCTGTGGCATCACAGATCACAGCAATCTCAAACTCTAGGGCTTAAGCAATTCTTTTGCTTCAGCCTCCCAAGTAGCTGGACTTCAGATGCCCCCTACAATGCCCAGGTATTTTCTTGTTGTAGCTGTCATTGTTGGTTAGCAGACCCAGGCTGAGCTTGAACCCACCATGGTTGGTGCATATGGCTGGCACAGAAACCACTGGGCTATGGGAGCCGGGTCCATATTTTATTGATAATTATGTCATTAAGAGCTCAGTGCACCTGCACTGGCAATCTTTGAAACTCGGGTCTCTCCACAGTGTGTATAAAATATAAGGGGCAGCATTGTGTAATGGGACAATGGGTTGTGGAGTAAGATTAGCATAGGGTCAAAACCCCCCTTACCTTGGACAATTCATTAATCAGCTTAGACCTTTCATATTTACATCTGTAAAGTGGGTGCAATCATAGTATTTGCTGTGTTTTGTTGTCATCAAGGCTGAGTGAGATAAATTTGTTATATAAAGCATCCGATATACAAAAGACACTCACTGAGTTTCAGTTTCTTCATCTCTTGGCCTCTCCATCTCTTGTTATTTTTGAAATGTTAACAACTCATTAGTTCCCAACAGTGAGATGGCTCTTTAGAGATTATTCTTTACCATCAATCTTTTACACAAGCCAAGCTGGCTGGCATCCCTCTTGAATAAGCATCCCCAATTAGTGTGAGCAAAGCAAGTTAGTCCCAGGGCAGCGGTCAGCACTGGAGCTCCGTCGGTACTCAGCAGAGTTGGCTAATATATTATTTGTTAACTATGAACATGACTTCTCTCCTGTTAAGAAGTGTCAGAGGGTAGTCCCAACTCAGGGAATCTCTGACACAGACACACAGAAAGAGAGGCAGTTAACTTTGGGAATAGAGAAGGTTCAGATAGCACAGTTTCCGAGAGGAGAGTCTACGCGTGAATTGTTGGGAGTTTATAATTTTCCCTCTTGAACTTTTAATTTTGTAGGTTTGTTTTTTTTTTGAGACAGAGTCTTACTATGTCACCCTCAGTAGAGTACCATGGCATCACAGCTCACAGCAACCTCCAACTCTTGGGCTTAAGCAATTCTCTCACCTTAGCCTCCCAAGTAGCTGGAACTACAGGCGCCTGCCACAATGCCCAGCTAGTTTTTTTGTTGCAGTTGTCATGGTTGCTTAGCTGGACCTGGCAGGGTTTGAACCCACCACCTTCGGTGCATGTGGCTGGTGCCATAACCACTGTGCTACGGGTGCTGAACCTGTGTTTTTGTTTTGATGATAGTCTTTAGAAGCTAAGGTAAGCTTATTTTCAGTCTTCTGGATGAACTCTTTTATGCCTGATACTTTCAGACATACTTTTATATTTGTGTATTTGATATTTCTACCCCATGCAGGGTGGGAAACACAGATGCCTTCTAGGGCTGGGCAGATCACGTGACTGTCTCAAGGACCCGTGTCAGGCAGTGGAACATGGTTGACCCTGTGGAAGTGGGGAATAGATGCCTTACTAAGCCTTGCAGATAAAAATCATGATAATAAAAACAACAAGACTGTGGAGACACAAAATGCATCTGCAGGCCTTATTTGATTAGTAGTGTTATAAGGAAAACTTCTGAGTATTAGGATAAGAACTGTGGACTGGGAGTGAAATAAAGTTTAGGATGATCAAGAAAGAGCTCTCTGATTAATGGATACGAAAACATACATAGTTATATAGAAGAAATAAGACATAGTACTCAATAGATCACTATTGGAGGGTGACTGTAGTTAACAATAATATATTGCACATTTCAAAATAGCTAGGAAAG
The DNA here is from genome assembly GCA_963574355.1 of Loris lydekkerianus. Classification (NCBI taxonomy): domain Eukaryota; kingdom Metazoa; phylum Chordata; class Mammalia; order Primates; family Lorisidae; genus Loris; species Loris lydekkerianus. The sequence continues at coordinate 2,668 of CAUYPK010041037.1, forward strand.
AATAATTCGAATGTTCCTAGCAGGAAGAAAATTGTGATAGATATCCTAATTACCCTGAATTGACCTTTATGTATTATATGTGTTAAAATATCACATGTACCTTGAAAATGTGTACATTTTTGTTATGTATCAATCAATTGATAAAACAAAAGCATCTCTGAGGTGGTGGCATTGGGCTGAATCTGGTCATAGGAAGGTCTAGTTGATGAACATTGCAGGAGAGGGAATGGCTGTTGCAAAATCTCAAGGGAGAAACTCCCCCCACTTGCATAAAGAACCAGAAAAGAGAGAATTATCAAACACAGAGAGCAGGGGGAAGGGAGGTGGTGAGCCTGGTGAGTCACGGGATGAATTTGGGTTTTGTTCTAAGTGCAATGGGAATTCAGTGCAGAGTTTTAAGCCAAGGACATGAGCTGACATTTATATATTTTTCTTTTGTTTCTGAATTATTCTTATTCTTATTCTTTGAAACAGTCTCACTCTGTTACCCTGGGTAGAGTACCGTGGCGTCACAGCTCACAGCAACCTCAAACTTCTAGGCTTAAGAGATCCTCTTGCCTCAGCCTCCCAAGTAGCTGGGACTATAGACATGTGCTATAATGTCCAGCTAGTTTTTCTATTTTTGATAGAGACAGGGTCTCGGTTTTGCTCAGGTTGGTCTTGAACTCCTGAGCTCAGGATATTCACCTACTTACCTCCCAGAGTGCTAGGATTATAGGTATGAGCCATCACGCCCAGCCCAACATTTATTTTTCTTAAGATTGCTCTGGATGCTGTATAAATAATATATATAGTGAGAAAACAGGAGAAAACAAGAAGACAGACTAGGAAACTATGTCAACAACAACAATAATCCAGACTCATATTGTTTATTCTTACATATGTGATTCCAGTTATGATAATTTTAAGAAGAGACAGGTCTCTTTGCCTGCTTGCCCTGGCAATGGTGGCCCATTGACTGTCTATAGGAAATGTATCTTGCTTTGTAAGTTTCCTTGCTTTGTAAGCCTCCTTAATTTGTAAGCCTATTTTTCTCTTCCTCAATAAACAACCTTTTGTACTTACCTTTAAAAAAAAAAAAAGAAAGAAGTAGATGATAGCCCATTTTATAGGTGAGGAAACTGAATCACGAAGAGGTTAAGTAACTGGACATGGACAGGGTGGTAGAAATAGATTTTAGATCTATTTTGGAGGAGAACCAACACTCGCCAGACCAGCTATGGGGAGTGAGATGTGAGGGAAAGTGAGACTCTCCAACAACTTCTAGGTTCTTGGCTGTTTCCATCACTGTTGAAATTAACACGTGTCAAGTGTGGGGCACACGGTCAGCACTCAGTATCAGAACAATTCTTTCTGAAAGCTCTTTGGAATTGGTTTCTACTTAATAACAGCAACAACAAAAAGCATGTCACTGTGCCTTTGAGCATGTTAGACAGAATCACCCAAGGCTGGTTGAAATTGCTTGTGATGACAGTGCTCTTTCCTGAACAGCTGCATTTCAGGTAATTAAAACTGGTACAGACCTGATCTGATTGACCAACAACAAAATGGCCTCCTTGTAGAGGTATTTGAGAGGTAAATGGAATCACTGTGGGGGAAGATTGAAGAGAAGTTTTTTTTGAACCTGTTCTCTATGGAGTTTTAGACCCAGAACATTTAGGTGCCGTCAGCTTAAGCCACTTCAATAACTTCTTATTATTTCTCTTTAATTGGACTTCAGGGGACACAACAGGACCCCTGATTGGCCTGCCTTTCACAAGGGCAGTGGTGGGAGAAGCAGTGAGTTTATTATGAATTTTTCTCTTCTTTCATGTTTTCAAAGATTTCGCTTTAAAAAAAGAATTCACCTACAGGGTCTATTTATTAAGCACTTTTTTATAAATACACATTAAAACTCCCAGCCACACCCACTCAAGAAGTACATACAATAAGTGGTTCTTGGGTTTTCTGACCACAGGGAAGGAGGTTAAGTAATCAAGGGTCATGCAGATGGATCAGCTATGCCAGGGTTTGATCTGGTGGGTCTGGCTGCAGAGTACTGCCTCTCAACACCGCCCGAGGCTGCCTTCTTGAGGATTCATACAGACGCTTTACCTACAACAAAAGAGGGCAAGGTTTGATAGATCCCTGACCTGCTCTACAAACTGAGCCTGGACATCCTCCAGGCAGGGATTCTGGTTTATTTTCTGTGTTATCTTAGACCAGTCTTTTCCAACCTTTTTTGTCTCATGGCACACTTGACTCTATAGTTAAACTTCCATGGCACACTTAAATTATTTTGCCCCCCCCCCCAAAAAAAAGGAGTAAAACAAAGAAAATACTTACTGCGCTTTGAACTTCTTTCAAAAATAACTAGATTAATTAGCTTTAAAATTTTTCACTGCACACCAGTTGAAAATCACTGTTCTAGACCATGAGAGTCCCGAGTTCAAGGACCTTGTCTATTATTTGCTTTTATAGTCTGGAATAGTCACTGGCAGAGGAGCTCAATGAAAACAGTTAATGACACGACACCATTTACTTGTGTATCTATTTTTGATAGAGTCAGTCTCACCTTTGCTCAGGCTGGTCTTGAACTCCTGAGCTCAGCAATCCACCCACCTCAGCCTTCCAAAGTGCTAGGATTTCAGGAGCTACGGTGAGAGCCCGATGTTTATTTTTCTTTTGATCGGGCTCAATGGTTCTCAACCTTCCTAATGCCATGACCTTTTAATATGGTTCCTCATGTTGGGATGACCCCCAACCATAAAATTATTTTCATTGCTACTTCATAACTGTAATTTTGCTACTGTTATGAATCGTAATGTCAAGTAATCCTAGAATGTCAGAGGATCACAGGAGAAACGCGGTTGTGAATTGAGAGCCTGCAATACGCCAACACCGTAGGAGACACTGATGAACCATCAGCGAGAAATATACAAGATCCAGAGCAAGAGCGAGAAAAACTAGTTTCAAAAGTAATGAAATAATTTCAAGACCATGGCAATGACGATTGAGGGAAGAAGGCAGAGTGTCACTATATACAGAACCAGGCGAGGAGGGGGGCTATTTGGAATCAGCAGCTAGAGAATTTTATTAAAGGCCTGGTGGCTGAGAAGGAGCCAGCCCTGCAGCAGGGCTCCAGGTAGCAGAAGCAGAGTCTGCAAAGCCCCTAGGGCAGGAGAGAGCTGGGCAACCTGCAGGACAGCAAGGAGGCCAGTGTGCTGGAGTGGGGTGGGGGAGGGAGGAATGCAGGGTGGGACAGGGAAAGGCGCACAGGAATGAGATCAGAAGATAAGGAGCTTCCGTGTGTAATTAGAAAGAACCAGAGGACGCCTCTGGAGGGTCTTAAGCAGGGTTGTGACAAGGCCTATCTTTTAGTTTTAGAAACTCATCCTGGCTGCTGGGTGGAGAACAGGTTCTAGAAGGATTAGAGAAAATGACACTTGATCAGTGTTTAAGAGGAAAAGAAGGAGCTTGTGGAGAGGACACTGGTGAGGAGGGTTTGGTAAGCAGAGGAATCACACACACAAAAGGAGAGAGGAAGCATCCTGGTGTGAGCATGGTTAGAGCGAGCTCTGGAAAGGCAGGCAGGGAGCCAGCAAAGAGTGGTGTTCAGTGAGTAGAGGCCCCAGAGGAGAGCAGACTAGGTGGCACTCAGCTGGAGGCTCTAGGTGGCACTCAGCTGGAGGCTCGCCCATATACACGCTCGTGTGTCATTTTTCCCTTTACCTGGGTGTGTCTTACCCCCCTGTCTAAATTCCTCAAAAGTAGAGAGGGCTAATCATTCTTTCTTACCAGCTGACTAATTAAAGTGAGTCTAAATTAAACGGCAACTCCACCACGTGATCATGGAAACGTTATTTACTATCTTTGGGCCTCCTGTTTCTTCACATGGGAAATGGTGAAATCAAATCCTACCTCCTAGGGCTGCTGGGAAGAGTGCGATAAATGCTAGGTATCTATAATTCTGCAAAGTGGAAGTACAAAGTTGTAAATACTTGGTAAGTGACAGATTTATTGTTGTTTGTAATAGCAGGTTCATCTGTATCAGGGTTTAATAGTACTGGCCGCAGACTGGAGGTCAGGAGGCTTGGCTCCTGGGTAAAGCCTGCCACTAGCTCAGAGGGTACCCCCACTTCCCTGTCTGTAGAACAGGTGCAGTGACATACTACGTTCACGTCAGAGCAGACACTGAAATCTGAAATGTGAGTGTTTTAAAATTTGCTTGTGGTTATTTTATTTCATTCTGAAGCAGCTGCCACTGGTTTATTAAGAATCTGCTGGCCAGGCATGGTGGCTCACACCTGTAATCCTAGCACTCTGGGAGGCCGAGGTGGGTGGATTGTCTGAGCTCACAGGTTTAAGACCAGCCTGAGCCAGAGCAAGGCTTATCTCTAAAAATAGCCAGGCATTGCAATGGGCGCCTGTAGTCCCAACTACTCGGGAGGCTGAGGCAAGACAATCACTGGAGCCCAAGAGTTTGAGATTGCTGTGAGCTATGATGCTACAGCACTTTACTGACTGCAACAAAGTGAGACTGTCTCAAAAACCAAAAAAAAGGAATCTGCTTTAGCAGCTGTATTAGCAGTAGACAAAGTGCTTTTAGATCATTCCCAAATTCACCACTGGTTCCACCTTAACCTCAAATTACAGTTAAATAATATTTTTTATTTTATAGGTGATAATATCAGGCACAGTTGAGAATAGGAACTTCTCCACCACATTTTCTTCATATAAATGACTGATGCATAGAAGATCGATCTATGAAATCACTGATCAACCTAACAAAGTTTCAAAGACCATCACCTAAAACCCTCTCATAAGCCCCTTGACTTTCACCATCGTTAGGGGCTGCTTTATTTTTATTGTTCACTTTCCCCTTGGTTCTAGAGTGATGTGTGGTGCAAAAGGAAAGACCGACTGGGAAGCAGACGGGTCTGGTTTACAGACACACCTCTGCTACTTAACAACAAGGTAATTGTGGGCAAATTACCAAACATCTCCAACCCTCCATTTCCTCAACCGTAAAATGCCTCCTAGTGCCCCTGAGAGGATTGAGTGGGACGACACGTACAACATCAACATGAGGCACTTACTACTTCATGAGCTCAGATTATGCTTCCATTTATTTCATCAACTAAACAAGGAAAAGATGATGACCCTACTTCATAGGGCCAAATGAATTGACACTCGTAATTGGGACAGTGCTTGACACACTAATCAATAATGATTAGCTATCGTTATTGTTCACAAGCCCTCCTTAGGAATGAGATCAATGGTTTGACCATATAACTTCCGAGTTAAACTGAGGCCAAAGGAGATGACGTGTTTTGTAAGATTAGATCACACTCTAATAATAATCACAGTTGGTCATCACTGTTTGGTGGTCCTTTGTAGAAAGAAATGGGTTATAAATATGTAAAGAAAAGAAATACCTAGTTCCCAGGGCTGAGAGCTGATGTTTCTTGTTTTTGTTGTAGTAGAAGTCATAAAATAATTAGTAAGATTGTGATACATGTTGTATATTTGTATGTGAGCACGTGTATACATGTGTCTATATATATCTAAACACATGTCTACACACATATTAAAATACATATACACTTATAGAAATATATACTACATGTAAAGGCAAATATGTACCCATGCAGGTGTGTGTTTGTAAGCAGTGGTGTTGGAGTTGTGGTACAGGTTGAAGCCCCAGCTGTGCAAGTGTGGACTAGTGAATGTGGGGATGGTAGCTGGGGAGCAGACGCGCTAGCAGAGGCAGCCAGCAAATCCTTTGTACCAAGCCCTGCAGTGAGCACAGTATCATTTATATCGTCTCATTCTCATAAAAAGACAGGATGAAGAGACTTGGGGCAAAATGCCCATCCACGGTCACAGGCAGCTTGTGCCGAAATTCACACCCCCATCTGTCTTTCTAAAGCCTATATCCCTCTGAACCATCTGCTCTACTGGTTATAGATTGTTCATCTTTAAGCATTATGTAACCTGTAGAAGACAAAAGTTTTCATAGCTGATGAGAGAAAAACATCCTTGCAGATTCAATATATATGTTGTGAGCCTGGCCCAAATACACTTCGAGATCTATCTTAGATCACATGAATGTCATTTTTAAAGCCTTCTCACCAATCATTTTACTCAAAAGAAGGATTTGTTAGGTTGAAGGCCCATGGAAGGAGCAGTCTTACACAAAGTATTTTTTGGAAGTAGGTAATTGAGAAATCAGATTGCCTCATACCCCCTTGTCACCAGGAACCCGTGGGGTCACTACACAAAGCAACTCCTGGCCAAGCTGCTCCTCTTCTGTCTGGCTCTAAAACGCACTGACCATTGAAATAATTACGGGAGAAACTGGGTTTTCAACGTAGGTCCCCCCCTCAGTAAGATAAACAGAAGAGCATGGCTAACAGGTTTTGCCATTCAAGTCTCAATCTTTCTACTGAATGAAGTTGTTCTTTAGATTTTCCAGGCCTTTCTTGCAGTGAAACTTTTTGATGAACTATCCTGCCACTTGGCACAGAGGAAAAGGGGAAAGGAAATTTTCCTGTGAGGCATTAACCCACGCGGCAATTCAGTTTTATTCCCATACTAAACCCTCACAGTGACCCTCTGAAGAAACGGAGGGTCTGAGATCTAAATGCTGCCCCACCCCACACAGCCGCTGAGAGATGCATGTAATTAATCTAAGTCCTGGGCCTACCACATAGTAAACCCTCAGAGATAGCAGCCATTATTGTGATTAGCAATTTCACTCTTTGACCAGGTCAACAGGTGTTTGAATGAACTGTGTAAACCAGGGGTCCTCAAACTGCGGCCTGCGGGCCACATGAGGTGATGTGATTGTATTTGTTCCCATTTTGTTTTTTTACTTCAAAATAAGATATGTGCAGTGTGCACAGGAATTTGTTCATAGTTTTTTTTTTTGTTTTTTTTTTTTAAACTATAGTCCAGCCCTCCAATGGTCTGAGGGACAGTGAATTGGCCCCCTCTTTAAAAAGTTTGAGGACACCTGGTGTAAACCACTTCCAAAGGGACACTGGGGGGATTCTGCACCCACAGCTCAGGCAAAGCGTCTCAGACATGGCAAGTGAATAACCAGAAGAGGGCGCTTGTCCCTGCTTCAGCCAAGCGGTCCCAGTGTTTGAAATTATGTTGACAGGAGGATCCAAACAAAACTGGAAAATTTCTGATTTTGTAAATCATCTTCAACCCTCACACTGCATTTAAGGAGCTATTATTGCTTCTTGAACTGAAGATGTTAAAGGTATCATTAAGAAACATGAAAGTTTTATGGTGTAATATTTACATAACTGGAGTTCATCAATAACTGAAGGTTTTTTATAAGGAAGTAAGAAAAGATAGAACCCCAATGCTATGCCAGTAATAAAAAGAACTTTATTAAAACTTTTATTAGAACTTTATTAAAACTTTTCAAAACCTCAAAACTTATCTTTTGACTGGGTGCCTATAGCTCAGCGGCTGGTGGGTTCGAACCCAGCCCGGGCCTGCCAAACAACAATGACAACTACAACCAAAAAATTGCTGGGCGTTGTGATGGGCACCTGTAGTCCCAGCTACTTGGGAGGCTGAGGCAAAAAATCACTTAAGCCCAAGAGTTGGAGGTTGCTGTGAGCTATGACACCACAGCACTCTACCAAGGGCGGCATAGTGAGACTCTGTCTCAAAAAAAAACTTATCTTTTAAAGACAAAAATTTTTGTCCTTCAGTACAGCAATATAACTAGCACATTTTGGTGGAATGCTTATGTGAAGAGGGCAAATATTTCATTCATTCTATATCCATGATATACCTTTAAAGTATATTTTATTGCTATTTTACAGAGCAGGAAATGGAGGATTAAGGTATTCATCCAGCACTTAGTATCTAGAAAGTGGAAGAGAGTTAGGATTCAAATTCAGATCTGTCTGATCCCTGTGCACCACGTCTGTCTGTTATTCTATGCTGCCTCCCAATAATGTCTACAATCCTGGAGACAGACATTTTTCATAAATGTGGAAATAAGGAAATTGAAGCATAGGTATATTTAAAACAAAGAGTTATTTCTTCCCTGTAATTCAAGTTCTTTTCTATTGATCCACCCTGTGTAAAATCAACGTGGGTCTCAGATCTAGTTTTAATAGACCAGGGAAAAAAGTAAAAGACATTGTCAGGTGACCAAGAACAAAGTTAAAATATACCCACAGCATTCTCTTCACCTTTTAACATTAATCCTAAGACCGAGTTTCTGTGAAGACGATAGCTCTGAGAAAATCCTCTTTATTTTTTTTAACATTTAGTTGAAATTCTTTCCTTATAATCATCCGAAGTCATATACTGCGAATTACTGACCAAAGTAGTCCAAGAAATTGATTAGACATTTATCTTTCAATTTTTCCACAGACTTTTTCTTAATAATAAAGTTAATTTGCCAAAGACTGGATGAGCTTGTTAGGCCATTAGAGGATGATACATGTGGCATAGGCTATAATTTAATAAAGTTTCTCTCAATTATTTCATGCAGGGGAAGGGGAATAAAAAGATGAGCAAAGTTACCAGTGTACTGGAGTTCACAGTTTTTCTTTTTTTACCAAAATGAACTACTTATACATCTTTTAAAACATTGCAGAGAATATGCACATTGAGAAGAAAACTAGAAAAATAAATAAAACGGTCCAAGAAGGGAAAACATTGAGAAGTTACTCAGAATATAATAATAAATGAGGGAGAAAAAAAGAAAACAGAAAACTATTTTTTTGTATGTATTTTTTATTATTATTATTAAATCATAGCTGTGTACACTAATGTGATCATGGGGCACCATACACTGGTTTTATAAACAGTTTGACACATTTTCATCACACTGGTTAACATAGCCTTCTTGGCATGTTTTAGTTATTGCATTAAGACATTTATATGCTACATTTACTAATTTTCACATGTACCCTTGTAAGATGCACCACAGGTGTAATCCCACCAATCACCCTCCCTTCACCCACCTCCCCCCTCCCTCCTTTCCCTCTCTCCCTTCCCCTATTCTTAGGTTGTAACTGGGTTATAGCTTTCATGTGAAAGCCCTAAATTAGTTTCATAGTAGGGCTGAGTACATTGGATACTTTTTCTTCCATTCTTGAGATACTTTACTAAGAAGAATATGTTCCAGCTCCATC
>CAUYPK010041039.1:0-10963 GCA_963574355.1 Loris lydekkerianus
TATAATTCCTCTACTAGGTATATACCCAGAAGACCAAAAATCACATTATAACAAAGATATTTGTACCAGAATGTTTTTTGCAGCCCTATTCATAATTTCTAAGTCCTGGAAAAAGCTCAAGTGGCCATTGATCCGTGATTGGATTAATAAATTGTGGTATATGTACACTGTGGAATACTATGCAGCCTTAAAGAAAGATGGAGACTTTACCTCTTCCATGTTTACATGGATGGAGCTGGAACATACTCTTCTTAGTAAAGTTTCTCAAGTATCGAAGGAAAAGTATCCAATGTACTCAGTCCTACTGTGAAACTAATGTATGGCTTTCATATGAAAGCTATAACCCAGCTGTAACCTAAGAATAGGGGGAAGGGGAAAAGGGAGGAGAGGGAAGTGGGTGGTGGGTGGAGGGAGGGTGAAAAAAAAAAAATCTCCCATGCTGGCACTGGGGCCTCCAGTGCCAATCTGCCCTCCTGATCACCTCTTCACGTGGTGTGGTGTCAAGCAGCACGACTGTGTGTCCTCTCTTCCCTCTTGCCCACGTCTCTCCCATGGTTAACAAATGTTTTAGATTCTTAAGGTCCTGTTCTGATGACACTTTATACTGCCACAGCATTTTTGTCCCTCTCTTGGGCACATACCTCTTCTAACCTGCACTATCCTTACTGGTACACATCTGAGGTCCATGGTCTGAGTCTTCTGAACTTTGTCATGCTTCAGTGTCAACAGCATCTGGCAAGGCCTGTTACAGGAAGCAGGAGCTTGGAGATTCACTGCAGGAAGGCAGGAAACAGACAACTATATCCTTGGATGGAAGCAGGGAAGGACTGGAAACTGAGGTCCCACCTTGTGAACAGACTTGCCAACACCCACCTAGTAAATTCCTGATCATTTACTCCCAAATAACCAGGTAACTTCCTGCATCAAAACTGCTTTTTACTGCCTTCCTCCCTAAAATTCTATGAATTTATTGAGACATAGTTTGTTGCATCACATGTGGTCAATTACAGTCTATGGGTGCTAGAAAAGAATTTGTCTTCACCAACTGATGGCTGTGGAGCTCAATATATGTGCACTGGATTAACTGTCTTATTCAAATCATCTACTACCTTGCCTTTTTATCCACATGTCTCATTAAATGCTGTATTAATTAACAGTTAATGTTCCAATTTATCTTTATAATTTGCTCATTGTCTTATTTTCTATATTTTGTGGCTATATAATTACATATGACAAGTTTAAAATTATTATCAATTATTATATCATTCTGGTGAATTGCACCTTTACTTTATGTAACACTCTCTTTTATTCCTAATAACAGATTTTTAAATCTGTTTTTAAAAAGCTTTTTAAATCTGTTATTAACGTAGTGACACCAACCTTCTTTTGATTAGCATTTAACCTATTATATCTTTTCCAATCTTTCATTTTAAACCCATTCAGGTACTTACATTTTAGATATATCTCTTATTAATTTTATATACATATAGGTAGCATTTAAAAGAAAATTAATAATACCATTTATGGTGAACACCAGTACTGTGGGTTTATTTCTATCATTTTCTTTTGAAATTTCTAATGACCCTATTTGTTTTATGCTCTCTGCATACCACACGTTTCTATCCTCTATTTTCTTGGATGTTATTCATTCTATTATTTTATTGGTTATCTTCATAATATTTAATAAGACATTCAAGACTTTGCACTTGAAATTCAATAGCCTTCTTCCCTTGAGAAGTACATGGCTCTAATAAGGCTTCAAATCAAGTCATACCCACACCTTCCAAGTTGTACAACTGAGTTGAGCAACTGTATCTCATACCTCAACTCAACCTCATCCATCCAAATGATTATCATTGTTTTATACAGTGTGGTCAGTGTTTGTCCTCATCTACTCACATGGCTATTTTTCCTTTCCTCCCCATTCCTTCTTACATTTCAGATGTAAGAGATGCTTTGTGGAATCTCATTCTTCTTTCAGAGGAATTCCTACCAAAATTCTTTTAAAGGATCTGTTCCTGGTAAATACTCGCACGGTTTAGTTGTCAAATGCCTTCCTTTGCCCTTGATTTTAAGTGAAATTTAGACACTGAATTCGAGGTGAGAGTTTATTTCTTCCAGCAATTTAGAGATAAGCAACTGTATCTCTAGCTTTGCATTTTTTTTATGTCAGGATATCTACTTAAGTTGGACCAGCAATTAGTGTGACATTGTTTTTTTTCTTTTAGTGACTCCTTCTAAGTTTGTGTACCTACATGCAGATATTTTTTTTTTACCCTGCCTGAGATTTGATAGGTTTCCAGAGTCAAAAGATTGATAGCTCATCAATTTAAAAAAAGAAATTCCAAGCCAGACTTCCATTTTTGCTATTTTCTTCTTTCCTACGTCCAACTTGGGCTACTTAACCGTCTCTTCGTAGCCATGTGTCTCTCCATCTCTTTCATGGCTCCATCTCCAAGGAATATGCAATTCATTAAGTAACCCTTCAGCTCCCAGTCTGCCACTTCTCTGTCAGTCAGCTGTTCTGTTCCACCCAGCCACTGAGATTCCTCTTTGGTTCTTTTAGTGCTTTCCCAGTCTTTTTTAAATAGAACACCTCTGCTTTATGCTTTTCATCTTCCTTGAATCACTTTACACTGCTTCGATCACTTTCCCTGCTCTGTGTAACTGAAGTTTTGTGGGGGCACAGTACTCAATTTCGCTGTTATTCCTGCTTATTCTGGTGGCAGTCTGTATCTTCATGCGTCTTATAGCCTTGGATGGTTGGGTTGGGAGGAAGCCCTCGGTTGTATGTCAGGAAAAACACCCTGCTGGACCCGGTTCAGATGAGTTTCTCTGGAGAGATTCTTTGTCACGTGTATACTGCTGTCACGTGATTCAGGATGTTACCGCCCATGTATTTAAATGCTGATTTCTCAACTTATAGCAGTGTAAATTCCTAAGCATGCCTGAGTAAGCCTTTGGTCACATATTCTTCTGGGAAGACCCACTCTGCACCCCCCAGGACCACCCAGCACACACACCACGCAGCCTGGGAGTCAGGGATGTGTTTTGTTTGACTGACCAGTTGGTTTCTTTCTGTGGTGGGACATTTTATATTTAGTCTATCGTTTCATTAAAAATATATCCCCGTGGAGCAGAGTTCTTAAAAGTGCTGTCAAGTCTCATTAGTAGACACTGAAATCGACTTAGTGCTGTGGTTCTCAACCTTGGCTTGCATTAGAATTTCCCAGGGAGCTTTTAAAACCCTGACTCCAGGCCACAACCCAAGATCATTTAAATCAGAATCACCGAGGGTGGGGCCCAAGCATATATATTCTTACAGCTCCCAGGTGACAAGAGTCCAGCCAAGATTGAGATTCACTATCATGACTAGCATTTTATAATAAAATAGTATGGAATATAATAGAATAGAGTACAATATTAAGAATAAAGTGATTAATATGTATTATTAATAAGAGCTGTGTACATTGCTGCACCATTCAGTGGTGTGTGTGACTACATCATATATTTATTTATCTCAAATAAATTATATTTTTACTATGGTTTTCTCTTTGAAAAAATAACCTAAAAAAGTTAAGTTTCTTGGCTACCAAGATTAGAAGCTATCCTCAGAGTAGCTAAAGCATGAGAGAAGGCTAAAGTTGAAGACCTCATCCTAGAAAAAGTGCTATATGTGTCAGTGCTGGATATCACTACGCCACCTTCAAAGTCCTCCCTTGGGAAGCTAATGCCAGTGCCTAGTCCCCCCTTCGAAGCAATTTTGGAACTCTTTTTCTGGAATGGCCATCAGAGTTGGTGCCGTACCAGGTCTCACAATTACGTTAATGAACTCATCCTGGAAAAAGTGCTACATACCTCCCTGCTGAACATCACTATCTTCACCCCTGAAGAACTCCCCGTGGCCATTGGTAACCACAGTGATATTCAGCAATGAGGTATGCAGTACTATTTTTAGGATGAGTTCTTGAACTTAACTGTCCGACCTTGTATGATAACAGTTCTGACAGCCACTCCAGAGAAAGAGTTCCAAAATGGCTTTGAAGAGTGGACCAGGTGCTGGGGTTGCTGCATAGTAAGGGGAGAACTTTGAAGGTGACCACAGTGATATCCAGGAGTGGGGTATTTAGCACTTTTTCTATGATGAGTTTGCAAACTTAATTATCAGCTCTGTGTGTGTGTGTGTGTGTGTGTGTGTGTGTGTGTGTGTGTGAGAGAGAGAGAGAGAGAGAGAGAGAGAGACACACACACACACACACACTCTGACACATGGAGATGTCCCTTCTTCTCCAGGATGTTAATCTATGCATGTTTTTTTCCAGTCCCTCTATGTGTTCTGTAAAAGGTAATACAGATATCGAGTTCACCATATTGGTGAATATGTAATTCCAGATTCCTTTATATACTACACTTCTGTTTTCTTTGAATTTTATTTGAAAATATGCACCATGATGTCTAAGTTTAATTTACATTGAAAATGTGTTTTAATTACATTCTGTTGATATTAACGTGTTTTACAGTGCCGCTACAGAAAGTTACTAAGCGTGCCAGTCCACCATACACACTGCCACACCAAGGCTGCCACATATATCTCTCCCAAAAGAGATTTTTTTTTAAGAGTAAGGATTTTCGGTTTTTGCTGTCCAGTTCATGATAGTGACGGGAGTTTTCATAAAGGAAATAAAAGATAATAGCCAAAACTCAAAAAGAAGGACCGGGGAAAAACTTATTTTTGAACAAGTGCTAAGCTAAGAAGATGGCTGGTAGGCTTAGTGACAACATGTAGGCATGTCCAAAACATGGTGACATTACCATTTCTGCCAACAGACGGGGTAGAGGAGGAGGCAGCAGGAACTATGTTTGGTGTTGTTGCTGCTGTTGGCCTGGCTAAACTAGCCCCTGGCGACATTAGGTCACCTTTCCAAAGATCTTTTTTTTTTTTTTTTAATGTGAGTGAAAGAGCCTAGCTGTTAAGTCTTTTTCCGATCCTGTCCCCAACACACCAAAAGATCCAATAGATATATATATTTTTTTTAATTCTGCCACGTCTTATCTCTGGAATTCTACACTTTTCCCTATCTTAATCCTCCTAAATGCCAATAACCCAGCCAAAATTCCATCTAGTCACATGGAATGATGGGAATTCATGTGTAGGGCAGTTTATCCAAACCAGGCTGGGCTAAGCATCTCATTATGTAAAAATTTCCACCACCCTTTGTGTCACTATTACATGGCTTTTATATTTTAAACTGTAAATACAGTTAAGGGTATTCCACTAGAATCATTGTGTTCTGAAATGTCATACTCATAGCACAACATCAAATGCGGCAGGATTGCTGGCAATCTGTTTTCTTTCTCCAAGGAAGCAAACAGCTGCACAGTTGCTTTAGAAAGACGTACAAGGAGATGAAGGTGAAAGGAATTCTACTAGCAGAGGTGAGGTAGGGCTCTGTGTTCTGTTTTGTTTTGGTTTAATTGGTCAAATGTGTTATTATGATCCCAGACTAGATGATGATAACCTGGCTTAGATAAAAAAGCAAGAAAATATAATTAGAGAAAAAGAAATACAGAAAAAAGAAATACAGTTTTAAAAAGGAAAAAAAAACAAACAAACTGCTGACCACTAAGAAAAAGTCTTACTACTCAAACATCACCCAGATGAAGAGACACAAGATGCTGCTCACTGTCTTCGTCACCAGACACACAGTTTGCCACCTTCCCAGTGGGGATCCACTTACAACACAAAGTACTATAAAAGTGTGGGTTCTTGAATTTAATCTGAAAGGTTGACTGTTTTGAAGGAATAAACAGTTTTCATATTGTTTATTTAACTGTAAGGATGAACCTTTGCTACAAGAAGCAGGTAGATTAGCTTTTCTCCCTACTGTTTTCAAGAGCCAGTGCAGTCCTATTACCACACTTAGCATTTCTAAAATCTCAATAAATAATGCCTTCATTCATTCCCGTTACCTCTTTCTCCTCTCTCTCCTTCTCTCCCACTGCACTCTTCTCTTTCTTTCTCTTTTTCTCCCATCGACATTATTTTGAATTCCTAGACTGCTTCTCTAGTGCTCTGGGAAGAAGTTCATTTAATTCTCTGTGCCGTATTTACTATGCTTTAATGATCTTTTGACAGATTCCCTATATATCCAATTCTGTTGTTTTTATGCCAATTTCTCCTCTTGGTAGCTTTCCTTAGATAAAAGACTTATACTTAAAGCTCTCTTTTCTTAAAACATATGCACAAGTACATACACACTTATTTTATAAATAAGAAAAGAATGAACCAACAAATAAAATATAAATCTGTGCTGTCCAATATGAAAGCCACTAAATGAAAGGCTCACTCGCATTTAAGTAAAATTAAATAAAACAAAAAATTCAATTTCTCAATAATGCCAGCCATATTTCAAAGGCTCAATAACCTACTGTGGCCAGTGGCTACCAGACTGGCTAGTGGAGAAGAACACTGCTATTACTGCAAAAGTTCTATTGAACAGCAATATTTTAAAGCTTCTATAGGTTCAGGAAAAATATTGAAAAGCCAAAATGCATAATTCATTTTTCAATTTTTTATCCCTTTCATACTTACATGCCCTCATTTAACCAAATGAAACATACAGATATGTTTCATTAAATATCAATATTAGATTTTATAAAATATGTAAAAACAAAGCATTGTGAAGGCAAAAAACAAGCTCCCCCCAGGTGTATGTAAGTCTAGGTGGAAGGTGTATGTATGTCTAGTTTCAGAATGAACAGCAAGGTCAAAGTCAGGACTTTGAGTGCTGACTTCATGGGATTGATTTTCTAAGGTCTTATTCATCCAATCACATTACATTGTAGTAAAGCTAAAATTGCTCAACTTTAGGCATTCTCCACCTTCCTCATTTTACAATACTTTAATGATTCTATAAAGGGAAAGAGGAGAGTCACTTAAAATGTTTATTATCACATCCATACACTAAAGTTCCAAATAGTGTATTACAAACTATCTCACGGATGATAAGTGTTTCATCAGTGTGAAAGATTTAGAAATGACTTCCTAACACCTAATAGTACTGCAAAAACCAAAGTAAAATATTGTAACTACTTTTATACTTATAACTCAAAGCTAAAGAGTGTATTCTTAAGGGCAATTTGTTATTTTTAGTAGAGGATGATGACCTGCAGGGTGTAATTTAATATTCAAATTTAATGAGATGACCTTGACTGATCCATTAAAGTAGGAGGTGTGAAATGCAGCTTTGTAGAGCAAATGCAAACAGATTAAAATAAACAAGCTAAGCTGCTAACCAGTTCTAGGGTTTCAGAGGTAAAAATGCATGCCTGGGGGGAAATAGAGACTAGCTGGATTTAAGGAAATCCCTCCAAAGAAGTTTAATAACCAAAATAAAAATTAGATGCTCTTTTAATCTATCTACTTAATGAATTGTGCCTTCTTAAAGACAGCCCACCATACAGAGGGCACCAAAAAATGTAGAAAGGAAAAAAAAAACTGTATTAAAATTGTATATACCAATAACTAAAGATGAATACAAATCTCATTTGAACACTACCTCTAATTGCAGAAGTCAATGTGACCTAAGTACTATAAATTTAATATTTTTTTTCCTTTCCTAAATATGTATACATTTTTGTACCCTCTATATAGTTTTCACGTAGATGGGATAAGTAAACTTTGCTTTTATATTCATGTAAAAGTCTAACATGAAAAGACTTTAAAATGTTTATCATTTAACATTTCATATTTATTCCAAAAGGTGAGGAACGGATGGCTTAAATGTGAAGAATTTAAGCATTTATATATTGTATATTATATAAATATATAACATTGTATATTACACAATATTGTATAATATATATTGTGTATTATATATTATACAATATATAATATGTAAAATTGCACCCATCTAAAATAGCATAAATTTCTGAAATAAAAAAGCAAAAAATTCTGTGATACTTATACTTGGGTGTTTGATCAAGCTAAAAGATTTTCATCTTCTTTCATAGAAACTTTGTTAAGAGTAAGACATGCATCCACCTAAATGGATACAATGCAGTAATTAAAAATACCACTTCTAGACTTTTTCTGACTAAAAATCAACATATTTTCTTATATCAAGCAGAGAACTGAGATCACAGGATAGACCACTACCTCTATAACTAGGGACACAGGGAGATACAGAAAACCACAGCTTACCTTGAACAAAAAACACTTAGAAATGGTCTCAGAAGCCAAAACCAGGTAGTAATACATAAAGGATAATTGACTAATTGGTGGAAATGGAACATAAATTAGCTTGAGAGTTAAATTCATGGAAGTCTGAGCCTGAGCAGGGAGTGGCATCAGAAAGCCTCCCTCCTACTTTCAGAAGAGAGAAAAGTAATCATTTTATAATAAACATGGAACATTTCATTCTTAACACAAGCTTGCCCTTATAGGAAAGTTTTATATCAGAGCCTAATCCTTCTGGGAAAGGGCAATACAAAACTCCAGACATCCCCTTCTCTACCCACATTTCAACGAGCCACACAGAGGAAGGAAAACACCCAACTCCAGTCCCCCCTAGCTTTCCTGGGAGGGAACAAAATTGAGAATCACTTACAAAGGTCATAGCCCAGGGACCTGTATTTACTAAAAGATTCAGACATAATCACAAGACTACAGAACGTATCCTCTCCTTTCACACTTTACCACCCCATCCATGGGGTTCCTGTATCACATCAGAGAATTACAATAGACAGTATACCCCAGGTCCTTTTACCCAGTATCTCATGTATGTCTTTCAACACAAAATTATAAAACATACTAAATAAAAAACGAAGTTTGAAGAGACAAAGCAAGCATCAAACAGTCTCAGACATGGCAGGGAGGTTGGGATTTAAAACAGTTATGATTAATTTGCTAAGGGATCTGATGGAGAAAGTAGACAAAATGTAAAAATAGGTAGTGTAAATGGAAGATTGAAGTTGTAATAGAAACCAAAAACACTGTAAGAAAAATAGAAAATGCCTTTGATGGACTTATTAGTAGACCTGACACAGATAATAAAAGACTCTCCAAGTTTAAAGGTATCGGTAGAAATTTCTAAAATAAAAAGGAATGAATGAAGGGAGAGAAGGTAGGAGGAGAAAAAAAAAAGAGAAAAATTTCTAAGAACTGTGTAATAGTTACAAATGGTGTAATACACATGTAATGGTAATTCTAGAAGGAGAAGAGAGACAGACATAGAAGAAAAATTTGAAGCAATAATGACTAAGAATTTTCTAAACTAATGTCAGACACCAAACCACAGATCAGAGAAGCTCCAAGATCATCAAGGAAGATGCATGCTAAACAATCTACACAGAGGAACATATTCAAACTTCAAAAAATCAAAGATGAAAAAAAAATTCCTACAGGAAGCTGAGGGAAAAAAACATTACCTATAATACGTACAAAGAGGCAAGGATAAGAATTCTATCAGACTGCTCCTCAGAAACCACGTAAGAAGAGAATGAAATGAAACATTTAAAGTACTGAGAGAAAAAAACCTGCCAACCTTCAATTTTGGGTCCAGCAACACTGTTCAAAGTGAAAAAGAAATGAAAACTTTCTCAAACAAGAGAATGTGTCATCAGTAGATGTGCATTGCAAGAAATTTTAAAATAATTTCTTCAGAGAGAAAATAAAAAGATATAGGTCAAAAACTCAAATCCACATGAAGAAAAGAAGAAAGAATAAATGACATTTAAAAAATATTTAAATTCGTTAAATTCTTGAGACAACTTTTGAATTTCTCCTCGAATTCCTAATTCCATTTGTTAATCTTGTTTGCCATCCAAATTCTGAATTCAATTTCTGACATGTCAGCCAGTTGTTTGTGAATGGGATCTTCAATTACATCTACCATATCTTTCCTTGGGGGGTGGGGGGGTGATATCACTATTGGGACCTGATCAACTAAGAAGCTTCTGCACAGCCAAGAACACAGTAAGTAAAGCAAGCAAACAGCCCTCAGAATGGGAGAAGATATTTGCAGGTTATGTATCCGACAAAGGGTTAATAACCAGAATCCACAGAGAACTCAAACGCATCAGCAAGAAAAGAACAAGTGATCCCATCACAGGCTGGGCAAGGGATCTGAGGAGAAACTTCTCTGAAGAAGACAGGCGCACGGCCTACAGACACATGAAAAAATGCTCATCATCTTTAAGCATTAGAGAAATGCAAATCAAAACTACTTTGAGATATCATCTAACTCCAGTAAGATTAGCCCATATCACAAAATCCCAAGACCAGAGATGTTGGTGTAGATATGGAGAAAAGGGAACACTTGTACAGTGCTGGTGGGAATGCAAATTAAAACATTCCTTTTGGAAAGATGTTTGGAGAACACTTAGAGATCTAAAAATAGATCTGCCATTCAATCCTATAATTCCGCTATTAGGCATATACCCAGAAGACCAAAAATCATATCATAACAAAGATATCTGTACCAGAATGTTTATTGCAGCCCAATTCATAATTGCTAAGTCATGGAGAAAGCCCAAGTGCCCATCGATCCACGAATGGATTAATAAATTGTGGTATATGTACAGCATGGAATATTATGCAGCCTTAAAGATAGATGGAGACTTTACCTCTTTCATGTTTACATGGATGGAGCTAGAACATATTTTTCTTAGTAAAGTATCTCAAGAATGGAAGAAAAAGTATCCAATGTACTCAGCCCTACTATGAAACTAATTTATGGCTTTCATATGAAAGCTATAACCCAGTTACAACCTAAGAATAGGGGGAAGGCGGAAAGGGAGGGGAGGGAGGGAAGAGGTGGGCAGAGGGAGGGGGATTGGTGGGATTACACCTGTGGTGCATCTGCAAGGGCATATGTGAAACTTAGTAAATGTGAAATGTAAATGTCTTAGCACAATAACTAAGAAAATGCCAGGAAGGCTATGCTAACCAGTGTGATGAAAA